>PVJH01020445.1:0-40667 GCA_004026705.1 Nesogale talazaci | reverse complement strand
ACTTCCACCCAGAAGAGAAAGCGCTGTCTGGGACCTCACTAATGGAGGCGTGGGGGGCAGGAAGAGCTGAAACGTCTGAGAGGAAACACCCACATGCATGGCAGATGGATGGGGTGGGGAGAAGCCTGGATGGGGGCTCCATTCTGCTGCTGCTGAGCCTCTGGGGCAGGGTCTGTCCCCAAGACCGAGATGCTCAAGGCAATGACATCAAGGGGCCCCTGGCATACTGGCAAAAAGTAAATATAACCAAAGTGATGAATGACATGGTTCATTTAATTGAAGCTCTTGGCAGTTACATTAGATCTGGTCTTAAGTCTCTCACTTTTTTTTTTCATAACCACAAGAATCGTTTGAGACTTTTTTTTTTTTTCATAATCACAAGAATAGCTCTGAGGGCTGGTACGCCCTTCATCCAGGGAGATGGACTGTGGAGACTTCAGAGGGAGCAACAGACAGAAGCTAAAACATGTCTTCAGCTGATAAAGAGATCAAAGAGAGGCCACTTACTGGCCACCTCCCTGACTACCAGCAAGTGGAATTTTTAAACTCTCTCACTGAGAAGCAGAGAAGGCCTGGGCCTGATGGTCAAGTCCTGGGCTGCTCACCAAAAGGTCCGTCCAAGGTTCTGTGGGAGAAAACCTGGCCATCTCTACAGCCAGGAAGGCTGAGGGCGCCGGTCTGCACAGAGGATCGCCATGAGCGAGAATGGATTCCCAGACACTGAACCTTCAGAGGCTATCTTAACACACACACACACACACACACACACACACACACGCCCCTTTAAAGACTGACAAAAGAGTAGCTAGGTGGTTGGTGCTTTGAATTCTACCGAGATGTCTCTGAAGAGAAGCCCGACCATCTATTTCTGAGAGGCCACCAGCAAAAACCACCGCTGCTCTGTGGATGATGTCAACACATAGTAAAGTAACAGTACAGTTACTCTTGTGGCGGGGCTGGGGGGGCCTCGAACTGCAGACCTTGCAGATCACAGTCCAACCTGTCACCCCACCAGGGCTTCCCAGGTGAGGGCAGAGCCATGAAAACCCCTACAGTGTGTGTTGTACTACAAATCCCTTGAGGTCCCCACAGGTCTTAATCGACTGTGAGGGAACTATCAGTTTCCCCTTATCAGCCATCTCTCCACATAAAACCACACTATTATCTAAGCTACCTCACTCGTGGCAGCCCAATAGAACAGGGTCCCACTGCCCCGTGCGCTCCTGAGACTTCAGCTCTTTATGGGAGTCTGAAGGCCATCCTTTCCCCAAGGAGTGGGTGATGGCTCCAAACTGCTAATGTTGAGATGAGTAGCCCCACGCCTAACCATGAGTACCACCAGGGCCCCTCGTTCGACGATAAAACATAGTCGATGTCCTATGTTTTTGAGTTTGGACTTTGAGTTTTGGACTTTGAGTTAATGCCGACACATGAGCTCCCTGATAGGACAGGGTGGTTTTGCCCTATGTGTTTCTAACAGACTCGATGGTAGTAAATCCCCCTCTCCCCATGTGTCTTGGAGAAGGACACACGCAGACAACCCAGAATGATCTCACCTGGAGGCCTTTCATTAATTTGGGGCAGAACTAGAAGAAACATGGAGGTCCTGGCATCTCTCCAGGGGGATGTCTGACGCCAAGGAGCTCCAGGATCCCTGGTAGGCCCTGGAATCCTAGAGAGACCTGTAGAAGTGTCGGAGGGACAGGCCTCCTGAAGAGGACTTTGAGCTGCAGAACTGTGAGCAGAGACATTCCTGAAGTTAGCCCCTCCCGGGCATGGGCACGACAGCAGGGTACCTGAGGGAAGAGAGGTATACCGCTGTAGAAAGAGGCACTAACCCAGAGAAGAGTCTCTCCTAAAATCCCCTCCGTTTAAAGGAACACCAGCTGGTAACTACCTGCAACAAAACCCAGAGCCAAAGAGTCTTCCCTCTGGGCCTGTGCTGTGAGAACAGCACACAGAGAACAGGACACAGAGAACCTGTGTCCCATCCAATGCAATGGTTTGACGACCTCCCAGGCTCTTGTGGTGTGATACGGGAGCGTACAGCCAGCTGAAGCCCTTCAAGCGACATCAAGTAGCACAAAGCCGTCTGGTCTTCCCCACCACCCTGGCCTGCGGGTGGCTTTGCTGAGCTTGTGTGTAGTAAACAAGTCAATACACCCCAGCCCTGGCTGTTGAAGGATGGTAAGACAAGAACACAGAAACGATTTCAGGCATCCTTTCTGACTCATCACTGGTGATACCAATTTTAAACTCAAGACCAAAGAGGTGGGGGAGGTGCATTTCAACTTCCTGGGCAAGCTCTTCAAAAGTATGAACTTCCCAGACTTTGGATAACATTAAAAAAAATCTTTACTCATTGCAAATGTGCTATTATAAGGAGACTATGCCCTCCCCCCTCCCTCCTACGCCCTGCACCCTGACACTCGCCCCCTCAACCCCCTACCTCCCTTTGTGGTCACAGCACAGTTTCGATGAGCGTGCTTTACAAATGGCTACAGATGAGGATTTTTGCTTGTATTCAAGCATAGACGATGAATGCAGAACTTTCCCCCCTCCCTTTGGGGACAAAAAAATCAGGAAGGAACTTAAATACAAGGCTTTTCCTCCCATTTTACTTCCAAACATGTCAGGCAGGAAATGAACAAATGGTGACTCTCAAACAAAACCTGGTACTTCTGTGTACTGAGAGACAGAAAGAGCCTTACAGGAATGTTGTGTGTTCCGTAAACTGAGTGTTTTAAGGACAAGTGTGGGACTTGGAGGGTCTTCATTTCCTGCAGAATAAATGCCAAAGTGCTTCCCATTTAATACCTCCAAGCTCGTATTTCTAGTCTTGTCTGTGTCCATTCTTACTCCAGGCTCCCAGCGATCTCCCTCAAACTACCTAGAATATTTTTAATTCCAACCCCCCTTCCTGGAACTCCCTTGTCAAAATACCAACCCTTTACTGCCTATCTTTGAAGAAAAGGTATAACTGGCCCACTTACCATACTCCAAGCCGAAATCTCTCCTTTCCTGGGTTCTTATCATGTCCACAACAAAGAGTTATTGTTTTATCATCAGAAATAAAAAAATTTTTCAACAGTTTATTAAATAAACTAGAACTATAGCTTTTTGAGAACCACGGAAGGTGCGATAGGTTACTGGATATACTGCTAAACCCAACGTCAGCAGATGGAAAACACCTACCCCTCTACAGGAGAAAGAGAGTTTTCCTGCCCCCTTAGAGATGAACAAATGAAGCCCAATGAAGCAGTTCTGCTCTGTCCTGTTGGGTCGCCGATTTAGAATTGACTCAATGACACTGGATTTGGTTTGGGTTTAGGTAAAGCTTTTTGGTAGGTTAAAATTTCATTTTAAAACCAAATGTGAATTCAAATTCATACCATTAAATGCTTTCACTGATAAGGTAAAAACAGATATGAGTTCTAGCAAATATGGGAATAATAACAAGACAAAATTATCAACCAAAAATAGTCATTAAAAAAGATATCAGAAAAGAATACATACCAAACAGTGACATATAGGATGACCTTTTAAAATGAATATTACAGATTAAAAATAAGAGTTCAATATTCTAATAGATATTTTTAAGTTGTCAAATCAATGCATGTCACATTTGTAAATTTTCCTAAAATCAAAATATGCATTAATTGCAAATACCAATTGAAATTCCAATATGACTTTTTAAGTTAGAAAAACCGAAATTTATTGAGATAAATAGAAAAGAATGATGAAGACATTTAAAAATGAAAGAACAATGTAGTGGGTTGAAGTGGACTTGATCTTAAAACACTTAACTGCTATGGATTTGGAAACAATATCATTGGAAAATGACTAGAAAGATTAATTAATAGAATACAGTAGATGACTTTAAAAAGCATATATAATGCTTTAGTAAATGATAATGGGTGGGGGAGAGAAGAATTCTCAGTAAATGATGCTGAAAAATATTTAGGTAGCTAAAAGATTCCTCACTTTATATTTTATAATAAAAGTGACATACAGACAGACAGCTTGTTAGTTGCCTCCAGAAAACACTAGGAAGCTGGGGTGGGCGTAGGGTTGTGTAATGAGTTGTGCAAGCATTCTTTACTTTGTTCTGTCATGCTTAGGAAAAAGATCATACTGAAGAGTTTTAGGTTTGGTTTAGAAAAAACAAATAGCTATCTTAGAAATTGAGAAGTGTGTCATGAAAGAATCATAGCCTATTGTGTAGCCTCCCAACTAAGAGAAAAAGAAATGAAAGAATATAGGAACAGTTATCAAACCAATTGGTTACTCAGAATACACTTAGACTCCATTAGGTTGTGTTAAGTCACTCATGGAGAAAAAAAAAGAAGGAAAATAAAAGAATGATAAGCAGAAAATTCCAACCAGTGAAGCAGCTATTAACAGAAACAAAATAGAAATTGAGGCAAGAGACTTAAAGATAATAGGAAAAAATAATGTATGATCACAAATTTGTATGCAAACAAGAATGTATAGTCTCAAAATACATAAGACAGAAATGGACAGAATGACATATGTCACAAATTCAAAATCTCTGTGGGAGATTTTTCTAGCACCTTAGTTAGCAACTAACAAATCAAGAAGACTAAAAAATAATAATATAAACTATTTGAGGAAAAAATAAGCTTGACCTAATAATTATGCAGTGTATACTTCCACTGGCAAGTAGAGAGTATTAATTCTTTTTATCAGCACAAGAAACAATTACAAGAGTTGCTAATAAACAATATCTCAAAGTAAGTATCAACAAATGCCAAAGAATCAAAAACATACACATCAGATAGTTCTTTGTAACTATTAACTTTTTAGTCCCAAAGCATTTCCGAATTTAAGACAAAATATTGTTTCATAATAGTAAGTATAATCGTATGTTTTATTTCATTCTCTAAGTTTTTCTTCAAATTAAAATTAGTGAATAAAATCTTTGTTTCAAATTCAAGCAGTTGGAAAAATATATACTCACCCCCCAATAGGATTAATATAATTTTACATAAAGAGCTCATAAAAGCAAGAAAGACACTTAACCATCAATATATAAGTGCACAAAAACCACTCAATGATATTTAGCAGGAAGAAAAAAGCCAAGTGACTATTGAAAGAGCATTTATTCTGAAAGTGGTCAAATGCAAATTGAAACTGTGAATACTAGCCAAGGTTCCAAGAAATGATGGCATCCAGTGTTGATGAGGAAGTGACAACAGTTCCTTCTCCTCTTTTTGAGGTGACACTTTAAATTAGTTAAAAATCTTTTAGAACTAATTTGATAAAGTCACAACATTCTCTGTACCTTTTTACTCAGTGACCATATGGATATGATTCTAAACGTATTTTTTTTAAAATGCACTTTCCCCTCCAATATTTTCATGGTCACATTATTATCTTTAAAAGTTTGAAACAGGTCACATGCATAATTATTAGGGAAATAATTACATACATTATAACATGTGCTCTTGAAATACTTTGTAGCTATTATAATTTTGTCAACAAAGGGTATTTGAAAAACAGAAAGATAGTTATCAGCATGTCAAATGAACAAGATCAAAATTTGAAAGGTCTTCATTATGATCATTAATATGTGGAAGAAAAAAGAAGTGATGGAAATTACACCAAAATGATGGATATTACACCAAAATGTTACATCTGGTTATTTTTGGATGATGAGATCATGAGTAATCTTTCCAATATTCTTCTTTTCTATCTTTTCTTATCATTTTAGTAATACATTTAATAAAGCTCCTGTATCTTTCCTGGGTGATTGGCAGATTGCTAAATAGACTTTAACCCTGTATTTCTCTAAGAGGGCAATACCACTTCCTCAGGCATGCTGGAATGATTCCAGGGACCGCCAAAGCAGATGCCGATAGATTACGGGCTACAGGATAAAAGTTTCCCATTGCCAGGGGAGCACTAAGGTTTTTTCTGTTTGTTTGTTTTTTTTCTAAAAAGAGGATGGTCAAACACATAGTTAGACTTTAAACCATGGAATTCCTCTCCTTCGGGACCAAGGAGTCTCCCATGTAAACCCTAAGGGAAACAAAGTCTCCTTCAGTCCTTGTGTCTGATAGATCCGGTTGGCACTGGTTTCATGTAGTTGTTGGGTCTTCAAGCCTCAGCTTGAAATAGAGATCTTTCCAGCTTCTCCATTGGGTTGGGAGAAGAGAGACAGATTTGCAAACACATTCAGATGGAATATAGTTAAACGTAAACCAAACTCACCGCTTTCACACTGCTAACCTTGCAGCCCAGATTATAACCCACTACACCACGAGGTCTCTTGGAATATAATTAGGCTATCTTTAAACTCATTCTGTGACATTGTAGATGAGAACCGCTGTAACTGCCCTATCCCTGAGATGAGATCTGGAAGTTGAATAGTTCCAACAATTGCAAGCAAAGCACCAACTCCAAGGATCTTGAACCATTTTCAACTCCAACATGAACCCAGAGAGATGGCCTTTCTGAAAACTCTGGACTCCTGGTGCAGTGGAGGGAATTTCATAGTGATTGAGACCAGACACATAAGTAAGATTGCAAAAGAGGGCTGAGCCCCGGTGGCGTAGTGGTTGTGCGCGGGACTGCGGCCCACTGGGACGGAGGTTCAATTCCAGCAGTGGGGCTGGGCCTCCTACTCCCACCACCGGAGAGCAGTGATGCCCCCCCCCCCAAAGAAAGAAAATATTTCAAGATATTTTGACCTATACTTATGTTAGAAATACAGCCATAGCCATTTCCCCCTAAGCTTTCCCCATAAAGAGAGAGACTATCTCCCAGAGTAGGAGAAATTACAGCTTGTATGTTACATTTGAGTGGAAGCACACCTCCAAATCAAATAGTTGTCTTGTCCCAAGGATCGAAAGAGATTTCTGTTCCACAAAAGCTGATTTAATCCCTCTAATCAAACAAAACGCCATTTGATTATTAAAATATTTGCCAATGCAGCTACAACCCAAAGAATGCATTCAATCCTCCCTGTTTCTATCCTCCACCCTCCTTTTTTTCTTTCTTATGGTTCAAATTCAAATGCCCTGAAAGGCCACACAGGCAGTGCAAAAGAAGGCAGAGGCTGTAAGGAGTGCTGGGCCAGTGGGGAACTGGTGAACCCAGGATCCAGCTAAGAGTCTGTTGATACCTTGGTGCAGCACATGTCCAAGTCTACCAGGTCATCCCAGTTTTCAAATGCCCACATTTTAGATCTTCCGTGATATAGCTCAGGTGATTAATCACCTGTCACCAATTCAAATAAATATTCATTTTAACCTGGGCAGGTCAACAATGCATCTGTTTAAACCTGAGGCTCTCATTAGATCATGGAGCCAGCATATAGATCTGTGCTTGTTAAAAAGCAATAAACATGCTCCTTGTGCCCTTAATAGCCTTTATCATGCCCAGTGTGTAAAATGCTTTACTTCAAAACGTTCATTCAGATGATGACAATGAATGGAAAATGATGACTCTGGTTTTGTTTTGTTTTTAATAAGTCGTTTTTTTTTGGGGGGGGGGCCTCTTACAGATCTTATTTAAAAAATCCATCAATTTATCAACCACATTTGTACATATGGGGCCAGCATCATTTTCAAAACATTTCTTTCTGTTTGAGCCTTTGTTTTCAGCTCCTCTTTTTTCCCCTCCCATCCCCCTTCCTACCCTCGTGACCCCTTGATAGTTTATAAATTATTATTTTTTAATTGTAATTGTAATTTATTGGGGGGGGCTCTTACAACTCTTAACACATCCATTCATACATCCACTTTGTCAAAAACATCTTTATACATGCTGACATCATCATTTTCAAAACATTTTCTTTCTACTTGAGCCCCTGGCATTAGCTCATTTTCCTTCCTCCCTCCTCCACCCTCCTCTCCCTCCCCCATGCCCTTTTGGGCATTTATAAATTATTCTTTTTTTGTCATGTTTCATACCCACTGCTGTCCAGTTTCACCCACTTGTCTGCTGTTGGTCACCCTGGGATTACAGTCATACACTGTCAGTCATTGTCATCAGTTTCCTCTTATGCCCCCGCCCCCCCACCCCTTTCACCTCCTAGTATTGCTGCTCCCTTTGTTGGTCCTCAGGGGTTTATCTGTTCTGGATTCCCTGTGTTTTGAGCACTTGTCTGTATCAGTATACATGTTCTGGCCTAATCAGATTGGTAAGATAGAATGGGGGGTCATGGTAGTGGGGAGGGGGAGCATTAAAGAACCAGAGAAAGGTTATGTGTGTCATTGGTGCTATACTGCACCCTGACTGAGTCTCCTCTTCCTTGTGGCCATTCTGAGAGGGGGGTGTCCAATTGACTATTGATGGGTTTGGGGTCTACACTCTGTTCTCCCCCCCACCCTTAATCCCATTGATATGATTTTTGTTTGTTTTGTTTTGGGTCTTTGATGTCTGATACCTGATCCTGTGGACACCTTATGATCACACAAGCTGATGTGCCATGTGGACTTTGTTGCTTCTCAGCTAGAAAACTGCTTGTTTATCTCCAAGTCTTTAAGATCCCAGACACTATATCTTTTGATAGCTGGGCACCTTCAGCTTTCTTCATCACATTGGCCTATGGAAATTGAGCATAGAAAAGAATGATCAAATCATGCACACCATAATGTGCTAATGCATGCAAAGCACTTATAGTGGAGGACCTGGGTGACTCTGTGCACTAGGCATGGGGTTGCCAACCTCAGAGTTTGTGATTCAAACCCACTAGCTGCTCCATGAAAGGAAAGGATGAGGCTGTCTGCGCCAGTGAAAATTAATAGTCTTAGAGTTGGAAATGACTCCATACCAGTGGGTTTGGGATTCATCACTGTAATGGTGGAAAGAGGAATATATCTGAAATAATTGAGAGGAACAGTGACCAAAAATATCAAGAAAAGTTAGGAAGCTAGTTATCTCGCTGCATAACAGGTCACTCCACAATTTAGTTTAAAACAGCTTCCTGTTAGGGTATTGAAGGATTCATCCAGGCGGTTTTCACTGGTGTCATCCAGGCAGTTGTATTCAGATGAAAGGCTTCCTTACTCACAGGTTAGGCAAACTGTTGGATGGTTGGTCATCTCTTTGTCCACAGGACCTTTGTATGTAGCATGGGCTTCCTCACTCCATGATGGCCTCAGAATAGTTGGATTTCTTATATAGTGACACCGGGTTCCAAGAATGGCCTTCTAAGAGACTAAAAGTGGGAGCCTCTTGTCCATACCTCCGGGGCAGACACTGGCATAGTTTCTTCCATCGTATTCTGCTGATTAGGGCAGGCACAGAATCTGCTCAGATTAAAGGTGCGGGGACCCAGACTTGATGTCTCCAGGGGAGGTGTGACAGAGAGTAAGTGGCCCTCTTTCATCAGTCAAGGGATGGCAGAATGAATGGAGGAGCCTCATTATCCTAGAGGAGAAGCTGCATGGCAATGGGTCCCCACAATTCCTGTCTTTGCTCTAAGGTGCATCTTCCTGAAAATGTGATCGACTTTGCTTGGAGTTTGATGGTCTTGGTAAGGGGAGGACACCCCACTTGGAAAACAGTCTCACCAAGGCTACAGGTTATAGGGGTGGGAGGGTTCCCAGCAAAGAATCAAGGTGCTCTCCCGGCAAAAAGAATAGAATAGCCATGTCTGCTTCAGATACTTCATTGTTCACTTGTTTTTCATCTATTTTTGCCAAACATGAAAATCTCCACACAAACCCACACTCCTGTGCCCCCCCGCCTGCACCCCTGCACTCCCTATACTCCCAAAATGTATTTTCTGGGGTTCTTATTTTATGCAAATAGCTAGAATGTATGTGCTGGAGTGCCAGGCCAGGTCCTGCAAAGGGAGAGACCAAAGATGCACCAGACCTGGACCTGGTTCTTGAGCCGCTCATTCTTCAGTAGGAGGAAGCAGACCTAAGGGAGAAATGAAGTCCTGAGAAGGGGGAGAGAAGTGCTCTAGAGATTGGGAGGAAAGAGATTACTTACAGCTGCACCCTTCCCTTAATCATATCCTGCCTTGTATTGTTAATACATCTCTTGTATTGTTGCCTTGTCTGGTTATCTACTCCTACATCGTGGAGCAACAACTAACCAGTCGTGCTGGATAATTCACGATGCTGCGCCTTCCTCTGCAGCAAGGCCACCAGCTCCTCCAAGACCGAGATAAAGAATTCTGAAAGACCTGGGGGCTTACTTTTCACAGACTCGACCAACACCTACTTGAAGAAACGAGGGCATCAATAAATAGTCATCTGAACATAGCCTGTAGCAACACAGTCCTTTGCTAACTACTGAGTGCGTTAAACAAAATGAGAAATTCAAAGTGATCAATCAAAGATGAGCATTTCTCTATGTCCAACTACTGTTATTGCTATTAAAGATAGGAAATTGTCTTTCTATTGGCATCTCTTGCTTCCAGTTATTGACCCCCTCGTGAACATAACCAGTGACTTCATGAAAGACCCAGTAAACTGTTCCCTTAAAGATCCAGCCTCTAAATTCCTCTGGGGTGGTTATACTCTGTCACATGTGGTGGCTAGGAGGTGGGGCCAACACAATAACATCTACCAACTACAACAGCAGTTGTAGTTTTACCTTTGCAAAGTAGAAATGTCAAGCAAGGGTAACAGCTTTTCATAGCAAAACATGCTTTGGGGTTGATTCCAGAAAGAACTTTTACATCTAGTGTAGTAATCACAAATAATCTCATGGAAATTTGTGTGTGTGTGTGTGTGTGTATAAGCGTGCATGCGCACGCACTCTCGCAGCATGCACGCACATATCAGAGTATTGCTTTGGGTTGTAAAATTCTAGTCTTTCTGAAAAATGTACTATGCTTTCCTTTTTGTTTCTTATTTTGAAATGGCAGGTGGCTAGGAAATATCGCCTTTCCAATTGTAATTATTTCCCCCCAGTTTTTCTCCATGAAACAGCAATTACCCTCTTGCATAATCTCTCTAAGTAGTTATTTGCTAGCTCTGAAGAAAATAATCGCATTGAGTGCATTCATCTCCTATACTTCACAGCCTCTCTCAGCATGAAACATCTCCTGCATATAATTTGTACCACAGTAACTAACAGAGACACTTAAACATTAATTTTTTAAGCAGATCAAAATTTCTGATAAAACACACATCTCTTTTACAAAGGGTAGTTCTCCTGGATTTTAACCAACAGCATCTCCCTCAAGAAATGAAAAATGCAACTACTGGGTTTCAAATACTTTCCAAGGGTGAAGCAGAATGAAACACCCTCCCCCAAAACAACAACAACAACCTTTTCCCTCTGGTTTCAAATACCTTACACTTAGAGTAGACAGGGCCATTTACAAAACAGGCCAGTGATCTGGTCTGTGGTGAAGTTGAAGCCCTTTGTGGTTTGTTTTCTAATGCTGGCAACATCAAGAAGCATACGTTAGATGAAAAGCTTAGATTATTTTTAACAATTGAACACATGCATCGAATTGTGGCTAAAGAACAGAAAAACAGATGCAGATATGACATTGTTGGAGAAATTACTCTCTCTAAGCTTGGAAGCAGTAAACAACAAGGACAAAAACAAGACATGGTATGAATTTTCCCTTGTTATGCACACGGTGATTTTGACAGGCAACATTATTTTACCAGAGATTATTCACGACTCATTTAGAAGAAATTGTCTCTGGCCACTGACATTGTGCGATGAACATTTCACTCACGACTATTCTCCAAAGTCAACAATCTAGAAAAAGGCATGCTTTCCTTGGTATTGCACCAAGAATGTAGTGTGTGTGTCTCAGCTCCTCACAAGAGGGGTCGCTAGACAATCTCCCTCCAACCCCGGCCTAAATTTCATGGGGTCCTTGACCTGCTCATTAGCTTATTGCTACATGCATTCTCCAGAAATCCACCGGGAAAGGAAGTTCAGTATGAAGGGAGGCATTCGCTACTATGCTTTTGCTCAAACATGCAACAAATTTCTCACCCACGATGAATTTCTGGACAATGACATCATTGCTAGAAAATACCATAGAGTTGAGATAAGTGAATGATAAATGGCAGGCTATTGAATTTCTGGAGCTAGTCCCTGCCTTAGTGTCCTAGGATTGCTGAGAAAAATACCACCCAGGGGTGGCTCTAAAGAACAGAACTGGATTGTCTTAGAGCTTTGGGTGGCTGGAAGCCTGAATCCAGGGCCATGCTCTCTGCCATGTTACTCTTTCCTCATTACTTCCAACCATAGGAGGCCCCGGACATCTCTTGTTACTCAACTTATAGTTTTATTTCCATCATGTGGGACTCTGTCTTCTACCTGTGAAATACCACTCACAAAAGAGTTGTACCCACCCTGCTCCAGTGCAACATTATTATCTTAACCAGTGGCATCTTCAAAGAAAGTCCTTGCTTCCAAACAAGGTCGCATTCACAGTCTGCTCCATAACACATTCCAAGTCAGGATTCCTCTCCAAGTGGTTTTGAGAGAATTGCAACTTTGAATATGAATGACAGTATTCAAAGAAGTCAGTGCCATTGTCACTGGACAAAACACCCTCCCCCCACCCACTTAAATGAGATAGAATGAAACAAACAAACAGAGGCAAAGGATGCTGGTCCAGAGTCATATAGAATAAGAATTACAAGTCAGTTCGTGTGAATTCCTGACTGTATCCAATGATCTCTCCAGGCAGAGTCAGCACCATGCCAAGGTGGACAACAGTCCTCATTCTACTAGTCCTACAAATTCTACAACTAGTTCTATACATTTTCTATAAGTAGAAATAAAATTTCCATGGGCTTTTTATCTTTCTTTCTACATGTAACTTAAGGGGGAATCACCAATTGGCTTTTGGACGGTTTTTCATCCCTTTAGCAATGTATGGAGCCACACTGGAAAGGATGCTGCACTATCATTGCAGGCTTCTACATGGTGAGAAGAAAAGGAGATGGGTGGTGGTGGAAGACAGACGGACAACTATCAAAGACTACGACTCATTATCATTCAGTAGCTGTGAATTGTTCTATGAAATCACAGCAGAGAAGTTCATTGGGATCATAAAAGATCTTCTTGGATTTTGTTGGCATGTGACCAGGTTCATGCATTCATCCCTTTGGGTATTCACTAAGCACTTAAATCCTATAATCTTTGAATCCCATTTTCCCCACAAACTTTCAGAAGTCTCCTTTGTCCGCTTGAGAGATGATGGCAGTGGTTCCTGGTCTCTTTCTGATAGGTGCCATTAAGACAATTCCGACACATAATGAAACACCACCCAGTCAGTCCTATGTCATCCTCACATCATTCCTATTGGTGCAGACACAGAGTACTCCATCTCCTTAAGCCCCTTCCTCTCCTCTGTTGTCGCTCTACTTTTCTAAACAAAATGTCCTTCTCTAGGCACTGGTTTCTCCTGATAACATGCCTGAAGCATGTAAGACTGTCTCATCATCCTTGGTTCTAAAGAGCACTCAAGCTGTGAGTACTTCTTCCAAGACAGATCAGCTTGCCTGTTTAGCAGTCCATGATACTTTCAACATTCTTCTCCAGCACCACAATTCAAATCCATCTCTTTTTCTACAGTCTTCCTTATTCAACATCCAGCTTTCACATGTATCTGAGGCCACTGAGAATATCGTGACTTGGGTCAGGTTCACTTTAGTCCTCAAAGTAACATCCTTGGTTTCCCTGCTGGGTTTCTATCTATTTATTTTTTTCCCCATTATTATGCTCTGTGGGTGACCTTTCTTTTTTTTTAATTCTATTGGAGGCTCTTACAACTACTACAACATTCAGTACATCATTTGTATCAAGCACATTTGTTTCCACATACATTTCCCAATATTTTCCACTTGAGCCCTTGATACAAGCTCCTCTTTTAAAAAACAAACAAACAAAAAACCCTCCCCTTTCCCCTTCCCCTCATTTTTAATGAATCATTTAATTGGGGGGCCCCTACAGCTCCCATCACAATCCCTAACAACATCAGTTGTGTGCAGGCCACTTATTTTTAACAATTTTACTGGCACCATCCTCGCTTTTGAAGAGATCTTGTGCAGCAGATTTGCCTAAGGCAATTGGTCCTCTGTTTTCTTGGCTACTGTTTCCATGGGCATTGATTTCAATCCAATCCAAACAAAATCCAAAAAAGACAAATTGGTGAAACCCTTTCCTCAGAGGTGGCCGTCTAAAATGCAGGTGTCATCTGGATACTCCATACTTTCAAGTGTATCCAGGATTGGGCCACTGTTCTCAAGAGACTTTTCCCGGGTCTGGTCCTCAGAGTCTCTATGGTCCAGTCCTCACCTCTTCAGCCTCGTTTCCCCCAACCTGCTCTTACTCCCATCCTGCGCTCTAACAACATCAGTCCTGTGGCCCCCTGTGGTAGTTACATAATCTGTCGTCAATTCGAGACTTAAGAGTGAAGGGGTGGAAATTAGCCTGTCATTCAGGTCACAACTTGATGACCTCATTTGGAGGCGCTAAGGAGATTAAATAGCTTGCTGGAGGTGGTATACACACACACACACACACACACACACACACTCCCTGAGAGACATTCCTCTTGAGAAAACACATGAACCTACACTGGAGCCCTGGAGCTGAAAAAGCCATGTGTAGACCCCTGACAGTGCTGAGATGCTTCCACCGCCACTGGATCCACAAGACTTTCCACCCACTGACTGTGATCTTTCTGCATTCAGCACCATTGCATGTGTTGCATGAGTCTGAATGGGAATTTATAGATTGGTATCAGACATATGGGCTAAAATCAGACTTGTGGACTTGATCTGGACTGGGCTGGGATGTTTTCTCAATATTCAACTGATCTTGTATATAAAACCCTTTCTTCTACACATAAGAGTGTGTATGGATTTGTTTCTCTAGTCTACCCAGACTAACACACATCCCTAGTGGAGGCCACCCTATTCTCTTTTCGTGTTGTCCCTGATGAGGCGGCTCCCCTCCTGACCATAAACAATTGGCACAATCTTAATCTGTCAGGATGGAAAATTATTCCAGGGGAATTTTGTTTGGAAGGTCTTCTCTCACCCTGTCCCAGAGCTCGCCAGAAACTTTCAAACAGAGCCAAATCCTTTGCTCTCTGGATGATTAATCTACCCCGGGGTTTTCCAGTTGTTATTTGCCTCCTCTACCTGATGGTCCAAGTTAATATCTTATGGCATTTTCAGACATTGATGCCCAGCACAGGGACTGCCACGTAATCGCGATTGTGAAATGTCTCCTGAGAAGAAGCCAGGGAAGGAGGAAAGTTTTGTCAGCAGGGAGTGGGTCCTTCAGGTCAGACAGACTGCTTAAATCCAAGAGCGTCAGCATCCTCTTGGGGTCAGGATCTACTTCAATGGTCTCCTGATCCAGGGCAGAGCCCTCCAAAGCATCATCTCCTCTCCTTTCTCATTTTCTTTCTGCAGAGCCATCTCAAGAGGTCTCTAAACCCACTTCATTGGACATGAGACATGGCTGCTGCCTTCTTCCCTTACACAGAATCTTGCTGGGAATAATGTGGATCCCACAAACATGCTTGTCAGAGTGCCCGTCGGTGCCCAAACGTGAGTCTGGCTTCTCCACGGCAAATTGGGCTACCTTCTTCACAGTTTTGATGCGAGTGTTGTTCAAGTTGGTGGATTACTGATTAAAAAAAAAAAGCCTGGATTTCAAATAAAACTAAACAAAAACCAAACCGATACCAGCCAACCTCACTGTTGACTGTTTTGGGTGCCGATGGAGATAGGAAATCACATGTACGGAATGTGCAGTATTCGGTAGTGTTTAGAGTTCACAGCCCTGAGAAGGTTCCTCTTACTTACCTGAGGGGAAGAGATGCGGTTTGTGATGTCGGGGTGTAAGGCTGCCCCTGGCACCTGTAGATAACTATGTGAGACCACCCTATGTGAGAATGGAATGGATTACATTTCACAAATATTCAGACACATGGGAACAAATGCAAACTTCTGGAATCCATGGCAGTCCGTGCAGACCCCTGTGAGGCTGGCATTACTGGTATCACCTGAAAAATAAAATTCCTTCCTACGGAGTCTATTTCCTGGTCTGTAACTGACTGTGGCAGTCAGCAATGCTATCCTTGTTCTGTAACCTTTGTGCTAAAAGTCCGTTGATAATAGTGATGATTGCTGCTGTAGGTAACTTCTGTCTAAACCATTTCTATAAGAATCCCCCCGTGATCATGCAGTGGGCTGGGAACTGCAAGGTCTGAAGTTAGAAACTCCCAATCGCTCCATGAGAGAAAGAAAGATGGAATTTTCTGTTCCTGTAAAAAGTTAGTCTTGGAAGCTCACAGAGGCCATTCTACCCTGCCTATAGGGTCTCTGTGAGTCGGCGTCAACTCAGTAGCTGTGTGATTTGTTGTTTTTAGTCAGTTCCCACTCAGAGCCACTCCATGTACTCCAGAAGGAAATACTGCCCAGTTTTGTGCTAGTTGCATATGCCTTGCTATGTTTAAATTGATTACTGCAGCCACTGTGTCAATCCATCTCGTTGGGGTTTTCCTCCTCTTCACCAATCCCACGCTCTATCAAGTCTGCTGTCCATCTCAAGGAATTGGTTCCTCTTGACAAAATATCCAAGGTCCCTGAGAGAAAGTCTGGCCACCCTGAATCCTAAAGACATGCTGGTTGTACTATTTCCATGCAGATTTGATCCCTTCTTATATGACATCCTTCATGTCACTTCACAATTCATCTGGTCTTGGGTTATTAGTTCCATGTATCAAATCTATTCTTAAGATGGCCTCTAAGTTCAGGTGGTCATCTCTATCATTAAGGCCATGTTTTCTTACTACCGATCCCTCTTTTTTGTCCCCAGCTTTCCCATTCCAATCACCAGTAATTACCAATGAATCTTGGCTGCATGCTTCATTCATTTCAAACTGCAGAAGTTAATGAAATTCAACTTCATCTCTGGCATTAGTGGTTTTTACATAGTAACTTGGAATTGTCATATAGTAACTCCTCTTTTTCCTTTTTGCCTCTCTCTCTGTCTCTGTCTCTCTGTCTCTCTCAGCAGCATTGAGTCAATGCTGCTTTAGCACAATGATATCTAGTATTCATCTGTGTGTTCCCCAGTTCATATCTAATGACTTCACATTTCCCTAGGCTCATACTTTGTACATCCCTGCCACCAAGCAACCAACCAACAAACAAACAAGCCCTCCCACCAAACTCAATGCCATTACATCCATTTGACTCATAGCATCCCTACAGGGCAGGGTGGCTGCTCTTGTGGTTTTCTGAGACTGTGTGGTAATTACATAACCTAGTATCAATTTGAGACTTGAAAGGATTAAGCATGAAGGAGTGGAGTCAAGTCTTTCATTCAGATCATAGTCAAGGAGGCATCTGTGGAGGCATGGCCTTCTCCTGAGGATTCAGTGAATACTTGCATTTCCTCCTTGGAGGTAGGAGACACACCCTTTCTCTGTTCATTCTCTGAGAGATGTTGTACTCTCAAGACACATGGCACTATACTGATAGGCCCCATGCCCTGCAAACTGGAGGAGCCACCTGTAAACCTTGTCGGTGCTGAGATGCTTCTACCACTACTGGATCCACAAGATTTTGTAACCACTGGCCTGTGACCTTCCCGCATTTGGCATCATTGCATGTGTTTAGTGAGTTGGAAGAGGAATTTATATGTTGGTGTTGGATATATGGACTGATGTTGGACTTGTGGATTTCATCTGCACTGGGCCTGGATGTTTCCTCAATATTCAATTGCTCTTGCAGTTAAATCTCTTTTTTATACACCTAGGAGTCTTCCTGGATTCGTTTCTCTTGTCTACCCAGACTAACACAGATTGTAACTCTCTAAAGGTGCAGAAAGCCTCATCTTTCTCCCATGGTACATTCCACATCTTCTTAATGAAAGTCTGCAGCTCTTTCTTCTCCTTTGGAGTCATGTTATATCAGCTGATGGGTGCCTTGAAGCCACTGCTTAAGTCGTAGCAGGAAGACAATTTGAGGAAGCAGGTGCTCCTCACTCAAAGGAGAAGCTTCTAAAAATTGGTGGGATTTCTTCATTTTTGCATGAACTCTTTGAAAGTGCCTCCTATTTTGAGTACTTTCAACCCAAGGGGCTCATCCTCCAGCACTGTGACACTTTTATTCATAAGGTTTCCCTGACCAATGGTTTCGGATGTCCACCACCAGACTTCCTGCCTCATTTGTCTTAGTCTGGAAGCCCCACTAAAGCCTACCCTTTTGACACAGATTCCAGCATCACAGCATGCAAGCCGTCACAACACAAAAACCGAAAGGTAAGTGGTGGGATTAAGATAATGGCAGCAAGGCTTTCAAATCCCTGATTTTAAAAGCCAGACATAACCCGTCCTTTTAAGCTTGTTCTCTTATGTATCCAAAGCTTCATTCGAGGAAAACTAGTTACTCAACCTCTCTTCCTCAGTCCCTGCTCCAGCTGCCAGTTCTCTCTTTAATGCAATGCCAGCCATGACAGTGCTCTTCCTGAAGTCTTCTCTCGCAAGAGTTCTTTGAAGGCAGAAACTAGGTCTTACACAATATGTAGGACAGAGATCTCTAGAAAGTCTCCACAATTTTCTTTCTTTTTGTGAAATCATTTTATTGGGCACGCTTACAACTCTTGCCACCATCCATACATCAATTGTTTCTGACATCTTTGTGCATATATTTCTATCATTCTTTTCTAAACATTTATTTTCCATCGAGCCCTTGGGATCAGTTCCTCTTTTTTCCCCTCTCTGTCTCCCCCAACCCTTGCAGCCCCTTGATAGATTCTAGATTGTTATTTTCAAATCTCACACGGACAGCTCTCTCTCTTTCCCTCTGGTTTGTGTTGTTTTTCCCCCTGGATGGAGCTGTATGGTTACACACCATTCATTGCGACCTGTGCTCCCCTCACTCCCCGCCCCCCCCCTGCCCTTTTGGTATCTCTATTCCCATTTCCTGTTCCTGGATTCCATGTGTTGTGAGCTTTACCTCTTGCCTATACCTATGCACATGATCCTGTCTAGTCTAGATTGAGGTCATGATAGCAGGGGTGGGGTGAGTGGGTGAGGAGGCCTCAAGGCATCAGAGGTATATGGTGTGACCCATTAGTGCTCTACTGCACCCTGATTGACTCATTCTCTCCCTGCAACCCCTCTGTGGGGGGGTGTTCCATTGTTCATAGATAGGCTTTGGGTCTGTGCTCCAACCCCTCTCCATCTTCACCAATGCATTTTTGTTTGTTTGTTTGTTTACTGTTTGTTGTGAATCTTCTGATGCCCGTTGCCCAGTCTTGATGACAGCTCACAATCACACCAGTTGGTGTGCTTCCATGTGGGCTTGTTGCTTCACGGTTGGATGACCCTTTGTTTAACTTCAAGCCTTTAAGACCCCAGGCACTATTTCTTTTACTAGCCGGCATAATCCTCTCTCTTCACCAGTTCTGCTAGGCACCCATTTTGTCTTCAGCAATGATGTTCTTGTTTCCCTTTCTCTGAAAGGAAGCTGCTGCAGGAAGGTAGCTGCCTAGTCAGGGACTGCCTTTGAGACTGCCCTGTATGAAGACATGGCCATAAGGCTTATTCTTAACCAATTGAATCTAAGTAGAAGTCAGGGGTGTTGATTCTAGGCCAGGGTTTGGAATGTGCATAGAAGCTTTCCTCATTTTTGCCAGCTTGAAGCATGGTTGAAACTTTTAAGAGTCCGAGTTTCTCTTTGTGCTAGTCTGGGTAGACTAGAGAAACAAATTCATAAACCCCCATATGTATATAAGAACAACTATACATTAAGAAAACATCCCAGCCTAGTCCAATCCAAGGTCATAAGCTGATATTAGCTCATATGTCCAATACCAATCCATAAGTCCTTTTCAGACTCATGAAGCACATGCAATGACAGCAGGGCAATCACAGGTCAGTGGATGCAGAATCTGTGTATCTAGTGACGTTGTAAGCATCTCAGCACAGGCAGGGGCCTCTCTGTGGCTTCTTAAGCATCTCAACTCTGTCAGGAGTCTCTATGTGGCTTTTCTGGCTTCTGAAGTCTGGATACATCAGGGTAAATCCATGTGGATACTCCCCTGGGATGTCTCACAGGGAGTCTGCCTTGTGTCTTGTCAGTAAAATGTCTCCAAGGGACTGCATAGTGACTCTCTAGCCTCCAAGGGGGAAATATGGCCAGATTTCACAGAATTCTTAGAAGGCTATGACCACATCGAGGTCTCATTGGCTATTTTCAGATTGACAGACTAGACTCCACCCCTTTTAATCCTCAAATTGACACCAGATTAGGTGACTGCCACACTCTACGACTGTGTGAGCAAGTTTCACCCACTGAGCTAGGACACCCCCTGCTGAGCTAGTCTGTGAGCTTGAACTAAGACTTCATAGGATTAAGCCACTGAAATTTATTTTTAATTTTTTTCTTTTCTATAGCACCAGCAAAGTCCCAAGGATCCCTGGCCATACAAACAGTGAAGTGGTTGGGTGCTAACTGAAAGATTGTTGGTTTGAACCTACCCAGTGGTTCTGTGAGAGAAAGACCTGGTAATCAAGACCCCACCCTTGAAGACCCTCTGAGACAGTTGTACTCTGTATTGTATGGTTGCTACGAGGAGAAACTGATTCTATGGCTTGAAATGGAATCAGCTGCATCTCACAACAGTCATTCTGTGCCTAATGCAATTGAGTACCCTTTACTTAGTTCATTCCTTTACACATAGCAGGTGCTCAACAAAAAGCATTGTTAAATTTTCAGAAAGAAAAGCTAGGACACATTAGGGTATAGTTTAGGACATCATATTACTGCCCCAGGCTTCATTTCAGAAAGAACTATTGAACCTCACCCAACTCATTTATTTTATAGCATATGGACATAGAATTGTCTCTTTTTTCTGGGCAAACAGAAAGCAAGATGTTATGAGAACTGTCCGTCATTCCGGTTGACTAAGAGTGCCAAGATTTATTCTGACTATCAGAGCCAGAAGGCATGATTGTAAACAAATAATGGCAAGATGAAATATATTCCTCTCCAACTGTCAGATTTTCTAACTTGGCATAATTAGGAACTTTTGGCTGTGAGCATTTTCATTCACGTTCCAATTAGACTTTCATTGCAAAGTGATGGCTTTATTATTGTTGGTATTGGTTCTTAGTTTGAGCCAGGTTCTGCAAAAGAGAAATGTTCACTAGCCACAAATCTCAAGAAGTCTCCAGGTCCAAACACCACCATAGGTTGATGCCTATTAGGCACCCTTTTGTGGGATGCGAAGGAAATCTCCTTTTGACCATCATCAACTTGAGCGCCCAAGAGAACCAGCATTGTGAGAAATGCGTCTTCCCTGCGTCAGACATTCTTCGAGTTGTGCACTTCTCTTTTGAGTTGTCCTCCCCATTAACATAAACCCTGAGGTTCCTATGGAGGCTCTTCCAACGGTGTGGTCAGTTTGACCCCTGTAAATTGATCTTCAAAGAACACAATGCTTGATCCAGATCTTTGTTACTAGTTAATGTAAATGACTGCTTGGCTTTAAGAAGACTTCAGGGGATATTTTTGGTTTAAAATGGAAAGATTGTCTCAGGGCACTCGTGTTGTTGGTTCTTCCAGACTCCACGGCTTCAGAAAATATGGATTCTTGAGAATTTCAAATTCTGTTTTATATTTCCTCCCTTTTGATTAGGATTCTTTTAAAGGGTCGTGGATCCAGATGTCCAGTCATGGTAGTCAGGCTCCATCCAGTTCTGGTCTTGTGGCGAAAGAGACAGTGGCTTGTGGAGGTAGCTAGCCACACACATACTTCCTCTTTCTATTAGATCAAGAACACCAAGTTCATGAAATACAGAAAAAGCATATCCCAACAAGCTGAGGAGGGACAAAAACATAATAAAAAATGCAAGTGATTACTAGCTTTTCAGGATTTTTTGACCCAAAGTTATTTAGTAAGAAGAATTTGCACTTAAAATTCTTGTCATGGATAACCCTTCAGAGACAGTTACAGGAGTAATGGTCCCCAAGGGTGCGGGAGGAGCAGGGAGGGGGAACTGACACCATTGATGAATGTGTAATTCCACTCCATGGGACCGAATAGCAGAATTGTATGCCATTGGTCATATTGGATTGTGTAAGACATGCAGCGGGGGGTGGGGTGGGGGGGGGGAAATAGGGTTTCTAGGGGATATGGCGGTGGAGGGAGAGACCAAGGGGGAGCTGATATCAAGGAAATCAAGAAAAAAGAAAATATTTGTGACTGATTGTGTTAGCAACTGTACAATACTGCCCAATGTGCCTGGACTACAGAATACTATGGTATTTGTAAGAGCTCTCAATAACATGATTAAAATTTAAAAAATAATAATCATAAATTTTAGAAACTTAAAAAGAGAAAGAAACAGAAAAAAATAACCTCTTGTTGCTAACTGGGTAATGATTTTGGTGTGATAGTTCTATATTACAACAGTCACTTGTTGAAATAATAGTTGGCATTTCTTATCCAAATTCCATACATGGACTAGCAAACTCACTGAATGTAAGGCTGGAAAGTTCTCTCTGAGCGGCTGCTTCTATTGTGCCACTGAACAAACAACAGGCACGGCGGCAGCTGTCCAGCAGCTGTGGACAAACCTGACTTAATGACCAAAAGGAAAATCCAAATGCTGCTGCTCCCATTGCACAGTCCCTCTTCTCTCTCCGTCTAGCACAGGGCCGCTCTGTTCTGTTCTGTAAGCAGTACGGCCCTAGAGGAAGGTTTTCCACACTGAGAAGCCAGAGAAGAACAGAGGAAAGATGGTGGCAGGTGCACTCACACCAGCCTTCTGTCTATGTTTCCTTTCCTAAGAGTGAAGACAACCCTTTGGCTGTATACAGTGTTCACGGTGTCAAGGGCAGTTAGCTTCACCCGTGGCCTCCCTCTGCTCGGTGGCTTACACAACAGCCCGGGCAGTGATGATGGAGAAATGTCTCTCTGGCCATGCGTAAGCTGTTGGTGTCGTTTGGGTATGTCAGCGTTCGGTCTGACTCATTCTTCCGGCCGTGCTTGTGCTGGGTCCGTGCTTTCAGAAGGCAAGTTGTGGAACGAGGCAGGGAAACCGGGATCTGTGGTGCTATAGACAGACTCCAACTCCATGAGAAGTTGAACTCCTGGTGCCTAAGAACATGATCCTTCGTCGAGAATGTCTTTGAGGACGCTGTTGGAGTCCCTGGGGGGCCCCAATGAGTGCTGCTGGCTCTAGTGGTTAGGTATTTGGCTGTGATCCTCGTGGCCCGCAGTTCCACACCACCAGCAGCTCTGTGGGACAGGGATCGGACTCTCTACTCCGTAAACAGTTAACAGTCTCAGAGACCCACAGGTGACCACCGGGGGTCAGCAGTGACTCGATGGCAGGGAGGGTGGCACAAATCATAAGAGTTCTCTGATGATCAACTTCTACAAGACCAGCCGCTGATGCATCTGAGGTGCCACGATTAGCTTCTCCCTGTCTGGAGCAGAGAGGAGTGGAAAATTCAAAGCCACATGGAAACAAGTAGTCCACAGGAGGAAGGGACCACGTGAGCCTCAGCCTCCACAACCCTAAGACCAGAAGAACCAGAGAGTGGGAGCCACCATGCTGACTGCTCTAAAAGGGATGGCCCTAGAGGACCCTGGGGTCGGCGGGGAGTGAGAGAAAAAGGTGAAGCAAAACTCAAAATCATGACCATGACAACAAAAAACAGGCTTCCTGGGCTGATGGTGATTGCTGGAGCCCCTGACACCGTGACCACCCAGAGTCACTCTTGCAGCCTGGACCTGAAATCACCAGGCTGGCAACATTCAGATAGGCAACAGACACAACGACGACGACGACGACAAGAGAGGGGATGATAACACTTAAGAAATGCACTCTCCATAGAATGACCTACCGCTCGGGATACGCAGGGAGCAGAGCAGGGAGCAAGCTGGGACCACAGAGTGGATACAAAAGAGGGAGGAAAGGAAACAGGAAAGACAGAGAGAAGTGGAACATGAGCTGTTACATGGTGGGCACCGATAGCCACTGCACAAGACAAAATGTGCACAAACCGTTGAATGGAAAACCAATTAAGTTATAAACTTTTTCTTCAAACCATAATAAAAAGTTTTATAAAACCATCCACTGAAAACTCTGTGGAATACAGTTCTACGGTGACACACAAGGGGGGTTGCCAAGAATTGGACTCAATAGCACCAGTCAAGTAGCACGGATGGACCCTGGTCCTGAATCGTGATGCCCTTGTGGAACAGAAGAGAGGCACAGAGAGAAACGAGGGGGTGAGGGAGAGGCCAAGGAAGGCAAGAGGTGCGAGGTAGAGAACCATAGGGAATCATTATACTCATCAATACACTAATTTTCTTTCAAAGACCTCTTTCATGCGTTAAAAAGTTAAATAAGTCAATTGAAGTCTGCTTGGTTCAAGACATGGTATTGTCAACTGCCTCATAACCATGTGGAAGCTAAACCAGGAATAAGGATGATCAAAGACTAGCTCATGTATTTGCTGTCAGGAGAATGAACTAATCTGTCTTGAAAGAAGTACAGCCCGAATATGCTTTAGAATTGCAAATGACAAGGTTTTGTCTCATAAACTTTGGTTATGTTATCAGGAGGTCCTGGTCCCTAAGGGTCATCGTGTTCGGTAAAGTGGAGGGACAACAAAGAAGAAGATGGTCAAGGAGATGGCTTGACACATGGGCTGTCATGATGGGCTCAATAGAGGAATGATTATGAGAATGGGGCACAACTGCTATGGTCATGATGTGCCGTCCAGCCGGTGCTGGCCCATTGAGATGCAGAGCAGAAGGCGACACTGCCTGGTTCAGCACCATCCTCACATGTGGTCCTGTGTTGAACACATTACTGGAATCACTCTGCCAGGCAAAACCGATTCCATGGCGCCTAATAACTCATACATGAAATCTGTTAATGTTCACACAAATTAGTCAAATGATGGCAAATAATGTGGTTCCTTACAGGGTCCTTGGGCTCTTGGGATCTGAGACAAATGCCACAGCAAGTCCTGGTGGAGGATATCAAGAACGAAGGCAGGACAGAGGGAACTTCTGGGTCTCTTCCAGGGGTGCACACCTACGGGGAATGTTTGAACATTCCCACACGGGGTCCTGAAAGTGTAGTGGTTACGTGTGGGCCTGTGGATCTCATGGTCAGCAGTTTGAAACCACCAGCAGTTCTGTGGGGTCACCTTTCTTTGGAATGGGTACAAATAGGGATTTCCTCAAGTTAGTCGGCCAGCTAGCTGTCTTCCAAAGTTCTTGTTATGGGCAAGGGAGTGTATCCAATACTTCATCATCGTACTTCAACATTGTAATAGGTATTCTGCCGATTCCTGGAACAATATTTTTCACTAATTCCTTCAGTACAGCTTGGGTTTCTTCCTTCAGTACCATTGGTTGTTGACCATATGCTACCTCCTGAAAGGGTTGAAAGTCAACAAACTCTTTCTGGTACAGAAACTGTGCATTCTTTTCTCCTCCTCTTCCTTGTCCTCCTTCTCTTTCTCCTCCTCCTCCTCCTCCTTTTTGTTGATGTCTCCTGTACCATAGATATCTTGCCCATAGACCCCTTCAATATTGGACTGCTGGGCTTGAATATTTTTCTTCATTTCTTTCAGCATAGGAAATGCTGAATGTGCTCTTTCCTTTTGGTTTCGTAACTCTAGGTCTTGGCACATTTCATGATAATACTTTGTCTTCTTGCACTTTGAAATTGTTCCACTTTTACTTCATTATTTCTTCCATATGCTTTAGTTACTCTAGGTTCAAAAGAATTTCAGAGTCTTTTCTGCTATCCACTTTGCTTTCCTCCCCATACTTTTAAAATGATCTTTTACTTTCTTCAGGTCATATCATACACATCAGTTCTTTGGTCATTAGTGTGCGATGTATCAAACCTATTCTTTTTTTTGGCAGGGGGGAGGCCATCACTGTCTCTGGTGGTGGTGGGCGCTACCCAGTGCTGCTCCTGAGAGCTGCCGCTGTGTTTGAACCGCCAAGCCTGAGGGCGGCAGTCCTGCACTCAACTATTTACACCACCGGGGCTCAGCCCCTCAAACCTATTCTTAAGATGTCCTCTAAATCAAACTGGGATGAACTTGAGGTTGCATTTTGTTTGTTTGTTTGGGTTTCTTTTGGACTGTGGTGGAAGCCAGTCCCCCACAACGAATGACGGGTTCAGTAGGTGCAATTGTATGGATAAGATATAAAGAAAAAAAGATTATATATATATATATATATATAAAGATTATAGCAAAGTCATAGATATATGGGAGAGATGGGAGAGAGAGAGTAAAATAAAGAATCCAGACACATTTCATGGTAGCATGCTCACCTCAGCTCCTCTTGGTGGCACACAAGGAGCTGGAAGAGGAGAGGGCAGGCGAAAGCTCCCTTGAGGTTTTATTTCTAACCAAAGCTTATATATCTTTGGGGAGCATGCAAGTCCTCTGATTACAGAGAATGATCTACATCATAGGGAGGGGATGTAACATAGGTAATAAAAGAATAGGAGGGATGACCTGGGTGTGTACACGCAATAGTAAAGGGATGGAATAGGAGTATATAGTGGCAAGATGGGCAGACCCTGGGCTCAATATGGTAGCCTAATCTTAGTCATCTTTGAGTGATCCCACGCTTGCTTTTGGGCACTCCCTCATGGAAACAATAACCGAAGGGAATGGGTCATACTTAGACTGAGTCAGACTATTCGGTCTGGTTGCTCGAGATGACTGATACCCTCAAGGGGAATAACTCTCTGACCTACTTTCATTGACCTCCTGGTGTACACTCATTTACCATGCGTAGCAAGCAGCATCTTGGGTCTGCCATATATATGGAGGAGACAACCTGGGAGAAATCTTTCTGTACCCCACGGTGGGCTTGCTTTAGCTTTCTTCAGCTTGAACCTGAACTTGCATGTAAGTAACTAACTAATGGGGAACACAGTCAGACCGATGTTGACGTTGAGCTGATGATATTGAGCTTCCCTACCACATCTTCCCACAATATAGTCCATTTGATTCCTGGGCACCCCATCTAGCGTGGTCCGTATGTATGGCCATTGTCCACATTGTTGCGCCCCACTCCGGTGAGCAGTTGCGATCTCAGAGACGCACAGGGTCAGCTATACCTTTGCATCCGGGCTTGCGCTGAGTTGGCATGATGCCCTGGCAGTGAGTTTGGTGGCCTTGGTTCCACGACAGAAGGAAACGCGGCTTGGTCCCGAGTCATCCCCACAATTGCAGTTATGCAGAGTCCGCTGTGATAGCCACGGGTTCCGTCGATCTCCTTGATGGTCATCCTTTGTTTTGAATTCCTCGATTTCTTTGTTGCTAGAGTCAGTGGCTGTTGTAGACATCTGAATAATAATTGTGTTAACTGGACATCTGTATAGAGATCTTATTCTATCACAGACGGCCTTGTACTTTGAGACATCTCGAAACGCTCTTGCTGATCACGAACGTGACACCTTCCCTCTTAGACTTGCCATTCCTGCAATGGTAAACTATAAGACTGCGTGATTCAGCATGGCCAAGATGAGTCCATGTCAATCCACTAATGGCCGGATAGTGATCTTTAGGCCGTGCGTTTAATTTTATGGCTTCCGGTTTTCTAGATCAAGATTACATGCCACATTCTGGCTAATCATGGCTGTCTGCCACGGTTTCCTCTTATTTTGAGTTGTGCCCCATCAGCAAACGAAGGCTGACTCCACCTAGGTCACTGAGCTTGGCTCTGCTTTGAGGAGGCAGCTCTTCCCCAGTTTGTCTTGTGTGCCTTCCGACCTGGAGTGCTTTCTGCCACTTGATCTGGTCATGTTCTGCTGCTCTCCATACGGGTTTTGGTGGTGAATCCTTCACAAGTGGACAGCTTATTCCTCCTTCCTAGTCTGTTCTGAGTCTGGAAGCTCCATTGATGCCTGCCGGCCACCGGTGACCCAACTGATATGTGAAATGCTGGCGCCAAGTTCATAGCAACACAGAGGCAACAACAGCAAATAGTTGGTGAGGGCTTGCTGCATGCCATGTTGTGAATAAAGGGCATGGCCGGCCAGGGCTTACCCGGTCTGTTGCACTCCAAAGCTATTTTCTTAACTCTTGTGCGAGATTGCATTACACAATAACAGGTGTTGCAATGTTCAATGAGTCTTTACAGGCACTCTCCATTTGCTGCCAACGGCAACACCGTGATGTGGCCATTATGCGTATCCACCCCATTTTACTGATTTGTCCAAAGTCACATGATGGGAGACCAGCGGAGTGAGACGCAAATTCAAGTCTTGAAAGCTCTTCCCACTGCGCAGCTCCAGCACTCGGCTTGAGTGGACATGGCAGACGCCCTGCCGGGACTCCCTCCGAGAGCCCCATAAAGCTGCTAAGTAGGCAGGAGTACGCAGAGAAGAGAGAGCCAGTGGGACTGGAAACCTGTCTTGGCTCCCCCAAGTTGCCTCAGCTTCGAAGCTGCCTTGCTCATCCATGTCCCTGCCCTCCCTCTCACCGATTGTTGATTTTAAAAGTCGCCGAGTCAGGTCCCCCCCATGGTGACCCTCAGCGGACAGAAGGGAATCCTCACAATTGTTCCTATGCCTCAGCCAAGGATGCAGCCAGTGCCACCATGCATCTAGTGGAGGGTCCTTCCTCGTTTTCCTCTGCCCCTCCACTTTACCACACACAACGTCCTTCTCAAGGGACTGCTCTCTCCTGAGAACACGTCCAAAGTCTCACCCTCCAGCCTGCTGAGCTGCAAGGCTGGGACGGCACAGTCACCATCTACCTACCCGCCACGTTCACACGAGCTGAGCGCCTGTCACCCACGTCACTAAAGACAACGGACACTCTCGGTATGCTCGCAGGCACTGGCTTGAGCTGGCTTAATGAAGAAAGGGAGATGAGACGTAAGGGGGCACTTCACCCAAGGGTGCAGGTGCAGCTAGAAAGGGTCCCGGACAAGGCCGTGGAGAGCCGCTGGGAGGAGCCTGGAAGCTCTTCCCCAGGTTTCTGCTGGCATCATCCCAGGTTGGCCCCACTGAGCGCTAACCCAGACCATCTTTGTTCCAGGGACCGGCCCCGACTGTCTTACAGTTTTGGCTTGTTTCCCTCTCTGGCAGGGAAAAACAACGACAGAAACAAACAAAAATGCAGCCCCAACCGGCTTAAGCCAATAAGAGAATTTAATGGCTCAAATAACTGAAAATCCCAGACCAGCTGGGTCCAGAGGCACCGCCAGCAAACAGTCTACTTCCTCCATCGCCTGTGCTGGCCCAAGTCTCTCCGCTGATTCTGTTCCCCTTGGGACCAGATGACCCACAGGACCGTCAGCTTCCAGCTGTCTCCCAGAGGGCTGGCTCTCTAAGAGAGAACCCCAAGGCCGTCTCAAGTGGGCTGAATTCAACCCGGGTCCGGTCATGTGATCACTCGGACACCCCCCCCCAGGGCCCGAGGGAAGGACTGTGCACCTGGGCGTACCCTCAGCATCCAGCAGCACAGCAAATGCCACCTAATTGACCCTTTGTTTGATGAGGCACAGTGGTAAGTGCTTAAACATGCGAATTCACTTGAACTTCAGGTCGTACATCGGTTTCTTGTATCACGCTGGCCTGCGGTGTGTTACGATGCCGGAAGCTATGCGATCGATCACTCAAATGCCAGCAGGGTCACCCGGAGTGGACAGGTTTCAGTAGAGCCCCGGACGAAGACAAAGTATGCAGACAGGGCCGGCTATCAACCTCTCTGAAATTAACCAAGGAACACCCTGGTCTCACAATACCATCTCCCCAATCGCATGCTCGATGGTACGCCCACTGGCTAAGAAAAAGACGCCCTGCCATCGCCCCTTCGGACTGCACAGAGAACTGCCCCGGCGAGTTTCTGAGACCGGAGTAGAAAGTCCGTCTTCCCACCCCACCCCCACCCCCGCCCTCTCCAGTCCCAGCGGATGGTTTACAAGGGCCGAGCTGGCGGCTAGCAATCCAACATGGCCATGTCACCGGGTGTTAGAGATGCCAGAGGTGGCAACCCCACTCCCCAGCACCCGCAGACTGTGGCGATGCGGCGGCCGCGGGAGTGGCTGTTCGATTCCCCTCGGGGGTTCCGTGTTCCTGTGAGTCTGCGCTGACTCTGTGTAAGAAGCGACATCACCTTTGCTGTTTACACGGCTGCTTGTCTCCCTTTTATAGATGGGGACTTTGAGCCGCAGATGAAAACAGCTTGCCCCAGGCAGGGCCGGGATTCGAACCCAGACTGTGTGGCCCCAGAAGCTGGCCTCGTGGCCCTCAGCAGAAGGGACCTGCTACCACTGCTGGCCGGCACGAACAAGCTCCAAATTCTCCCTCCGCAGAGTTCTCCGAGCATCCACCGTCGCCCACGGTACCGAGGTGGCAGCTTTCACTGTGACCTTGTCCGTGGACTACTTCCAGAGAACAGGAGGGACGAAAGAGTAAGGGCTTTTTACCAGACGTCACATGATGGGGAAAGGCAATCTCAGACTGCAGATAAAAATAAAGGGCTAGCAACCAAATGCCTCCGCGTGTCTGTCTTTGGATTCTACTCCCTCTCTAAAATCCGCTCCCCACATGGGCTTGAGTAGGTGTGGACGTGTTGGGGAGTCTGAAAGGACCCGAGGAGCCCGCTGACCCCTGGAAGCCCAATCCTGCTCCCCTTTCAGCTCTATGGGATTCCGGGAGGGTTGAGGGCAGGGTGGGGGTGTGAGGGTGGGGGTGGGGGAGGAGGAACCAGGCCTACATTTCCATAAGCAAAAGATGCATCTTTTGTAAAGTGTTACATACCATTAAACTGGACTTTGGGGTCCCTCACAAGAAAGACAGGAAGTCAGTCTATCTCTGTGCCCTTCCTCTCAGCCAGCCCAGCTAGCTGGCCAGCAGGAAGACCAGACTCACAGATTGATAAAGGTGTTAAACAGTCTGAGGCTGATGCTGACACCAGGGGTACAGTGGTAGGACAATTAAGGGGGTCATTATGGCCCAGGCAGATTTCTCCCAAAAGGGTGTACTTTTACTGAAAAGCTGAACTCAGCCATCTGCATTACTTCCCTAGGGCTACCGTAATTACCATGATGTGACTGGCTTAGAACAGGAATTTATTCTCTCACAGCTCTGGAGGCTAGGAATTGGGATTCTAGTGCCTGCAGCCCATGCTCTCTTCAAAGACTCTAGGGGGGAGATCCTGCCTTCAATTTTCCAGCTTCTGGCACTCCAGGTGTCCCGTGGTTTGCAGCAGCAGTACTCTGAGTTCTGTCTATCTGTATGCGGCCATTTACCCCATATCTCTTCCTTTATTTTTACAAGGACACCATTTGTATGTGATATGAGGCCCACCCTACTCCAGTATGGGTCCCTCTGAACTGAATGCCGTTGGTAAAGTCACATTCCCAGATTAGATGAGGATCTGAGTGTATCTCTTAAGGCTGGGGGTACAAATCAACTCAGAACACCTCGGGTACTGAAACATCCTAGCTAGTTTTTGAGAGGTCATGATTCTTTCACACCTGTGTCTCATCAGCTTCTCCCCCAGGGAAGTCAGGAGAGGTGTGTGGCAAGGTGGTATTGTTTCACCTTTACTCAATCAATCTGTATGCTGGACAACCAATCCAAGAAGCTGGATTAGAGGAAGAAGGCGGCACTAGGGAAAAAGGGTCCAATATGCAAATGACCCCAGTTTGCTTGCTGAGAGACAAGGGGACTAAAACACTTGATCAAGATCAGAGAGCAGCCTTCAGGATGGAGTACAGCTCACTGTACACAGAGATCCTCACCACTCCACCAGGAAGTACCACCATGTTGTTGTTGTTAGTTCTGACTCCTGTTGACAACAGAGGGAGACACTGCCAGGTTCTGTGCCGTCGCCATTCATTGTTATGTTTGAGACCATTGCTGCAGCCACTGTCTCAACCCCTCCCCTTGAGGCTCCCTCTTTTCACTGCCCTTCTATTTTACCAAGCACGGTCTTCTTGTGCAGGGGCTAGTCTCTCCTGTCCAAAGTATGTGAGACGAGGGCTCCCCATTCTCGCACTCCAGCTGTACAGATTTGTTTTTCTGGCCCTTGCCGGTACTTTGCACATTCTTCACCAGCACCATAAGTCAAATGCATCGCTTCTCCTTCAGTGTTCTTTGCTCATAGCACACACCAGCCAGCACTGCACAACCGCCTGACAAACAGGTGGTCTAGAGAAGTCATGCCTACCTGGATATGCAAATTACATATGCCCCTAATTTGTCCTGGTGTTTCCTGGACTCTGGTGCCAATTAGAAGCCACAGTAGTTTAAACAAGGCAGAATGAAAGGACCGTCCCATGACAGTTGAGAAATAGTAAAGGTGATCTTTCTAGATCCAGTGACTATGAAGATGCAAACCCCGTCCTGGGTTAGTAGAGCGCTGGGAGGTTGGGAAGGGTGTTCTTCACCCATAACTCAGTAGACAAGATGGAGAGTGGGGAGAAGAGATGGAGGAAGGGGCCATTGTTATAAAGGAGGCTTGCGGGGGGGGGGGGTGGTGGTCCAAGAAGGTTGAATAACTCCTCAAGGGCATCTCATTTTAAATGTCTGGGGGATGGGGCAATCTGAAGTGTTATGTTCTCTCTATGCTTTTTCTTGTGCCCAAGGTTGGCTCCCCAAGAGAAAGGAAAAGAGAACATAAAGGGAAGGCGAGGTTTTAAAAAAGGGAAAAGAAAAAGAAGATTCAAAGAGATTGAGGAATAATAATGGGATGGAGAAGATACTAGGAGAGAGACAAAGAGAGAGAGAGAGAGAAAAGGGAGGGAGGGAGGGAGGGAGGGGAAGAGAGGAAGGGGGAGAGAAAAGGGAGAGAGAGAGAGAGAGAGAGAGAGAGACAGAGAGAGAGAGAGAGAGAGAGAGAGAGAGAGAGAAATGAAATGAAAACAGAAAAAGAAGAGAAAGCCAAAGGGGTCAAAGACTGGAGGTCTTCAAATCCTCCTCCCCGCGGAGCCACACAGCATTATATCAGAGGTTAGAGCCAACCCTGCACGCCCCCTGCCGGAGAGATGAGGCACTCGCCCTGACTGTGCGTGGGGGACATCCTGTCCCGAACCACACCTACTGTCCTTAAGCCTATTGTACCTCATAGGGACCCACAGAAGAGAACTGCTTCCCACGTTGGGACTGTGGTGCTGGAGAATAGTGGTTCCATGGATTCCCCAAAGGACAAAAATCTAGCTTGGAAGATACACGGCCAGGGGGTTTCTTTCTTTCTTTCTTTTTTTCTTTTTAGGCATCACTGCTCTCCGGTGGTGGGAGTAGGAGGCCCAGCCCCACTGCTGGAATGGAACCTCCATCCCAGTGGGCCGCAGTCCCGCGCACAACCACTGCGCCACCGGGGCTCAGCCCCAGGGGGTTTCTTTGAGGCAAGGATGGAGGAGCCCTGGCCCCTTACATTCTGCGAGCATGCGGTCGGGAGGGACCAGTCGCGGGGGCAGGAAATCATGCTTGGGAAAGTGGAGAGGCAGAGGCCCAAATGAGATGGACGGACCCAGGGACTGCAACAATGGGCTCACGCATAAGAACTGTGGTGAGGATAGGGTCGCTATGGGTCGGAACAGACCTGAGGGCACTTCACCACAATCTATGTGTTCTCAGGCTGCCATCTTTGCAGAAACGGATAGCCTGCCACATGGTGTTTTCCCGCGGAGTGGCGGGTAGGTTCGAACCCCGGACCTCGGCTAGCTGCCGCACAACTCTCGCCTGCTGCTCCACCAGGGCTGGGAGCTCTTGAGCTGATCCCAAGGGCCCAAGTGGAAAGAAAACGTTTTGGGAACGATGAAGGCGGCATAGGTACAAATGTGCTGGACGGAACCGACGGATGGAGGGACTGTGTTAAGAGCTGTAAGCGCCCCCAACAAAACGATTCCAAACAAAACCAAAACAAGACGCCACAGAGCCAGGCCCGGGCCCTCGTGCGGCCCCCGACCCACTTTGGTGACTCAGGGACGTTGGGGTGACCGTTTTGAGGGGCGAACTTTAACCCTTCCCTGGCTAACGGCCCACCTGTAAAACTTAAAACCCCGAGGGGGGTGGGGGAGGGCAGCGGGCGCGAGCACGCGGCTGGAGAGTGCGGTCGGCCGCGCGCGACTCTCGGAGACCCCGCGGTCCCGGGACGCCTCGGGGCCCACGTGGCAGCGCCCCGCCGCTCCCCGAGCGCCCCTCGCCGAGGCCCCGCGGGCCCCCGCGCGGCCAGAGCCGGTCCCCCAGGGCCGTGGGGGGGGGCCGGAAGCGCGCGTCTCCGCCGCCAATCACAGCGGCCGCCTGGCGCAGCGCCGCCTCTCCGGCCCGCCAGGCGGGGTTTCCGCCGCCGACCTCGGGGTTTCCGCGGCAGCCGCGGAGCGTGAGTACCGCGGCCTGCGCTCAGCCCGGGGAGCGGGGGGTCCGGGATCGGGGGACCCGGGAGGTCGGGGGGCGGGTGTCTCGGAACCGCCGGTACTCTGGGCCGGCTCCCGACGGGCCCTGAGGGGCTCCGGGAGGCTGAGCGGGAAGGTAGGGCGCATCCGACCCTTTGGAAGGGTGAGGCCGAGTTTAGGGGGCCGTCGGGGAGCCCTCTGCGGCCAGGACCCTCGAACCCGCCCGGGCCGGAGGCGTGGAGCTCCCGGCTAGCCTCTCGGATTCCACGAGGGCCCCGGTGCATGCAGACGCTACGATCCAACGGCTTCCATTGCACACGTCCGGTTTGTAAGCAGAGTCCTTAGCACAAGTCCAAATTCCGCCCCACCAACTCCCACTCCACACTCACGTACACACGCACTTCACAGACCCTCGAACCCCCAAACCCAGACAGACGCGTGTCGGGCTGTGGGGGCAGGGCAGGCAGAAAGCCCTGCTGCTTCTCTCCTTGGGTCCAGCCTTGCGCTGTGGGGTGTGCAGGGAGCCCCTCAGGGCTTGTCATGGTCTGAGTTATTTTGCCCAAGGGCACCCTGAGTTTACAGCAAATCCCCCGGACCCTAAGGCTGGAGGGAAGAGCTGTGCAAAAGCATTAGACACCCGCTTAGATCGCCATCCTTCCCACCCGCTGCATCGCAGCCCCATTACCTGTGACGCTCTTGTCCGACAGGGGTGCGGGAGCAGAGAGCTGGGCATGGGCGAAATGGCCCTGGTACCCTATGAAGAGGCGGCGGCCGGGATGGGCTTGCAGAAACTCCACAAGCCTCTTGCCACCTTCGCCTTCGCCAACAGCACTATCCAGATCCGGCAGGACTGGAGGCAGCTGGGAGTTGCCGCCGTGGTTTGGGATGCTGTGAGTACACCCTGGGACACCCCGCCACCCCCACTTACTCTCTGTCAGACTGGTGCACACGTGATTTAATTATAATTTAAAAAAAAACAACTTTATTGAGAGCTTCTTTGACCACCTGCTGTACAGTTTGTCCGTTTAAAATGTCCAGTTCTGGCTGAGTCCGGGTGGTGTACTGCTTGTGCTGTGGCCCACTGGATTGAAGTTTCAAATCCAGCAGCAAGGCTGGGCCTCCTACTCCCACCACCAGTGGGCAGTGATGCCAAAAAAGAATGTCCAGTTCTGTGGTCTTTGGCGTGCAGAATGCGTGTGCGTAACCATCAAGACAGTAAATTTTGAAATGTGTCATCATTCCCCGCCCCCACCCCCACCCCCACTACCAGATGACAGTTCTGGGGAGGGGGGAGAGGGGAGATGTGTGTGTGCACAAGAGCCCAGGGAGGCAGATGGGTCTGCCAAGGTGGGAGAGGGCAGTGGGAGAGGTGCAAAGGCTAATTGCCTTTGGAAAAGGTGCACCCAGCAAATGTTGTACAGTAATAATTCCTAGACCGAAGATCATTTGCTTTCTTGAAGTTTCCCACAGTTGTCATCCTCAAACTCTCTCTCGCTGCCATTGAGGCCAGACTCCCAGCGACCCTGCAGAGCAGGCAGAACTGTCCCTGGGCGCCTCCGTCTTGACTGGCCTAGAAAGCCTCATTCCAGTGTGAGACTGTAACCATTCTTCACCTCCTGTGTTATCCGCAGTTAAGATAATTTTGAAATCATTTTCAGACGGGTCTTCCATGACCTAAGGCCCAGGCAGGGAGTGACCTCTGCGAGGGCACCCTGAATCATATATCTGAGACCCCTGCCATGATCTGGCTATGTGACCAACACTGGGCCACTTCTCCTGCTTCAGTGGACTAGTGGCCTGTCCACAAAGGGCCAGGGGTTGTGGCAGGGCAATGCAGTTGGTCTGTGGGGAGCTGCAGAGCGCAGGGGAGATAGAAAGGGGGTCCTCAGAGGCCAGGGTAGAGAGTGGACGAGCAGGGTGGAAGTGGTGGTGGGTGGAGGGGTCTCTGACTCCACCCCCTCCATTCCTGGCTCCTTCCAACCCACCCCTGGCCCCAGATCCAGATGGAGGGGGAGAAGGCACCTGGATGAGCTGTGGAGGTGGGACTGTGGCACCATAGACAGTGAGTGTGACCTCCCTTTGGATTAATGACCTGATCATTGGGACCTGATCCTGCTGATAAGTGAGGAGTGGGTGTAGTTGGTCTTAGCATCTTCCTCTCCAAATCCCCTTTGCCACTGGTTTGAGGACAGTGGTATGTGTCCTTAGTAGCTCCTTCCCTACCCGTGATAGGTCCACTTTGCTGGACATGTGACAGGTGTGTGCCCAGGTTCGCATCATTAACAATGTACGGGCAACGCCAGGTAAACTTTAGGAATGAGAACTCATATAGTCTACCCTGGTAACCCCCCCTCCTGGGAATTCAAGCCCAGGTGACCACATGAAAGGTGTTCATGCAGGGAGTTAGAAGGGTGCCTAGGGCTCCCCAGGAAGCGGAATTGTTCATTATCATTTTTTGCAACCTTAGAAGGCCATGGAAAGCAAGTTATATCAAACGTTCGGTTCACAGTAGGAACTGCTCGATCACACATGTGGCACCAACATTTTGGCCCAGAATCCTTGGCGAGGGCCCCTGTGGGTCAGGAACAGGTGGGAGGTACCCAGCTCCGGGACCTGCTGGCACTGTTGCACTTTATTTTTCTGGGTGAGACCGGGGCCTCGTAGACTGGAACTTGGTCTAGGCACTGGACATGCCCTTCTCATGATAGGGATTGTGTGAGCCCGCCCTTCCAGAATCGTTTCATGAGCCTACCTGGCAAAGGTCGGTGGGGCTGCATGGAAAGGAAGGTTCCCAGAGTCAACAGCGCCTGGTTCACACGGGCAGGCACTGAGCACAGTATGGTAGGCCTGCTGGGGACGTGGGTGGGCCTAGGGCTGCTGGGCTGAGTGTGTGCTCGTGGAGATCACTGTGAAGCGCCTGGGGGTATGTGTGATATTTATATTCCTGTCAGTGCATAACCGACCGCACCCCTGCAGCCCTTAAAGCTCGTGTTGACCTTCATCACAGTCACACTTGTGTTTTGACGCAGGCTGTGGTTCTTTCTACATACCTGGAGATGGGCGCCGTGGAACTCAGGGGCTGTTCCGCCATGGAGCTGGGTGCCGGCACGGGGCTGGTTGGCATCGTGGCTGCCCTGCTGGGTGAGTGTGACCCAGTGGCACGGTGACCTCATCAAGAGGTGGGGCTGTGCTCGACCCAGGACCTACTCCTCCCCGTTGACTGCCCACTTTCCGGCCGATATTCTTTTCCTTCTTCCCAGTGTGAGTTTCTACTTAGTGTGAGTTGTGTGCCAACTACTTGTGCTCTCCGCTCCGGTAATCAGACTAATTTCTTCACTCTCTCTGGGTCCCCCTAGTCCCCCATCACCACACAAGTGCAGAAAACTTCCTTTTCTCCCCACAAAGCAGCAGGTGGGTTCGAACTGGCGTCCTTGTGGTGAGCTGCCCAATGTGTAGCCCACGCCATGGCCCCGAGCTCCTCATGTAGATGCACCTCCCCGCCCTCGAGACCATGCAGACTCAGCAACCCTGGAGGACAGGTAGATCTGCCCGAGAGTCCCCGAGATGGTTACTCTCTGGCGTGGTTGAGTCTCACCTTCCCCCGCCTAGGAGCTTTCAAAAAGTTCATGGGAAAATGAAATTAGGAGACAATGGATTCCCCCCCACCCCCAAGAACTCTTTGAAGCTCCTTCCTAGCTAGCTTAAAACAGTTTAAGGCACTTCTCTTTTACCTCTTGAGTATAACTCTGTGAGGGAGGCTGTGATAGTCACATAATCTGGTGTCACCTTGCGAAGGGGTGGAGTCTAGCCTGTCAATCAGGTCTCAGCTGGATGACCTCACTTGGAGGTGCCACGGAGATAAATAGCTCACTGGAGGCCAGACACACAGAGACACTCTGCTTCGGCTTCCTGCGAGACATGCCTGTTGACAAGCCACGTGGAGCTATGCTGATGGCAGTCAGGGCTTCGGGGCTGGAGGAGCCATGTGGAGACCCACGCCAGCGCTGAGATGCTTCCACTGCCACTGGATCCCCAAGCCTGAACACCCACTGACCTGTGATCTTCCTGCACTCGGCATCATTTCATGTGTTGTGTGAGTCTGAAGAGGAGTTTACAGACTGGTATCGGACCTTGGGGCTAGTATCGGACTTATGGACTTGATCTGGACTGGGCTGGGAGTATAGAAAGCTCTGTCTTCTACATATGCAAGTGTGGCGGGATTTGTTTCTCCAGACTGACACAGAGGCAGAGTACAGAGCCTCCATCGAAGCTGCAGCAGCTCAGCCAAATGCATGCCCACACGCGCTGTTCCCTTTAACATGCTAGCATAAGCATCTCTGTACTGCTGCATGATCCTCGTGTCTATTATTGGTACTGGCGACAAAGTGGTAGGCTGGAGAGGTTCGATGTCGAAACCTGATGGCAAAGCAAGTGTCAATCCCTTTGAATGGAAAAAGTTGAACAAGTTGTGCTGTTGAGATGTTAGAAAGATCCTTTGCCTTTTTGAAGTATTTCCACTTTTGGAAGCTCATTTTGCGTAAAGTCACGTACTTGTGCATTGAGGGGTCCGCTGTAGGGCTCCGGTGGTGGGGGCGGGGGGGGGGGGGGGGGGGGGGGGGGGGGGGGGGGGGGGGGGGGGGGTGAGCTGTGATCAGAGTTGTGGGTTTGCTTTGACTCAATGGCAGTGAGTTACAGTGCTATTGGGTGAGCATGGGACAAGGTTGGTGGTTCTACACCACTAGCTGCTCTGCAGAAGAAAGATGAGGCTGTTGGCTGCTGTAAAGACCTACAGTCTTGGAAACTGTGGATGAAGTCAGGAGCGGCCAGTTCCTGTGGAAGGACCTCGTGCTTGGTAGAGTGGCGGGTCAGCAGAGCAGAGGAAGACTGGCCGTCTCTCATCCGCACAGCAGACAGGCCCGCTTGGGCTGCTGAGAGCTGCTGAGGTGGCCGGGAGGCTGAAGGAGCTGAAATGAGGCGGCAGAATGAATAGATTGCGAGTTAGAATTTGAGTCCAGCCCTGATTGACCAACTCTGGTTCTTAGTGGAAAAGCCTCTCCAGGTGACACCAGAGCTGCCTTCACGCTCTGAAAGAAGAAAAAGACCGTGTTCTTCACACAGTCCTGGGGCCTGGGACTGTGGGTGTCAAAAACTTCCTCCAGCCAAGCCTGGAGGCCTTGCCCTAAGGGATGACTCAGCAAGAAGCGTGTCTTTTCCTCTTCTCCCTCATTTGAGACTGAGCTGCCTTTGAATTTTGACTTGTAAGCCTAACTACAAACTGGATTTCTCTTCCTGCTTCTCAGCATCTCGAATGACACCTTGGAACCCAAATTTTCTTTCCCTTCCCCCCTCTTCTTCCCTTCCCACCTTTGTTTGGAGTTGGCACCCCTGTCCAAGTCGGCACCCACACCAGCCTCTTGCCTGCCCTCCTCCCCGCTGCTGCTCTCCCGCATTTCTTGCCTGGGCCCTGCTGATTCTGTCTGGGACAGTTAACCCTCTCTCCGCCCGCTCCCTTCCCACCTTCCCCGACACAACTCTTGTTCTAAAAAATACAAAGTTGATTCCAACTCAGTTTCTAAGGCTGCAAATCTTACAGGAGCCCAAAGTCTCATCTTTCTTCCAGTTTCGAACTGCTGACCCTATTGTTAGCAGTTGCCACCTGTAACCCCCAATGTCACCTTATAATATCTCTTTATAAGGGAGCTATCTATTTTTCTTTCTTTTGTTTGTTTGTTTGTTTTTTGGGCATCACTGCCTCTGGTGGTCGTGGGCGCTACCCAGTGCTGCTCCTGAGAGCCGCTGCTGGATTTGAACCGCCAAGTCCACGGGCCACAGTCCCGCACTCAACCACTTATGCCACCGGGGCTCAGTCCTCTATTTTTCTTAATATAAAAATTTTCAAGTGGACCCAGGTTCCAGGAGACAAAGCTACTCTGGGGGGAGACCTGAGACTGAAGCCGCAAGAGGCAGACACAGCGCTGTGTGAGAGCCATTCCTCCTCCCGGGTTCCCCGCCCCTGCCCTGCCTCCTCCCTCTGCGGTCCCAGCAGCCGTCAAAGTGGCTCAGAGGCAGGCACTTTCATGCAACGTACTCATTTCATTTTCTCTTCATAATTACCGTATACACTCATGTGTAAACCGAATTTTCCAGCACATTTTAAATGCGGTTTTTGTAGTGAAATTAGATACCTCAACTGATATTCAGGTTGGCTTATACTCGAGTATATACGGTATGTATATATTATGCATACATATATAGATTGGTCGCTTCACGATCACAGAGAGGTGGACTGGGCTTTTTAAGTAGCCAGTTCTTCTCGGTTCTCT
>PVJH01020444.1:0-40630 GCA_004026705.1 Nesogale talazaci | reverse complement strand
GCGGGACTGCGGCCCACTGGGTTGGAGGTTCAAATCCAGCAGTAAGGCTGGGCCTCCTATTCCCACCACCAGAGGACAGTGAAGCCCCAAAAACAAACAAAAAAGAATTTAAATAAAAAAAGAAAAACCTGAGACAGAAAAATAAATACAAGGTGATTAAAAACAAACAAAAAGATAATCCCAGACCCTTCTTTTTTTTGGGGGGGGGGCGCATCACTGCCCTCTGGTGGGAGTGGGAGGCCCAACCTTGCTCCTGGAGAGCTGCTGCTGGATTTGAACCGCCAAGCCAGTGGGCCACAGTCCCACACTCAACCACTACGCCACCAGGGTTCAACCCAGACCCTTCATTTCACCGTGTTTTACAGATGGAGAAAGCGCGACTCGGAAGAGGAAGATCTGCGCAAGGTCGCACAGCCAGACAGAGGCGAGGAGCTGAGGGCAGCGTCAGTTCACCTCCTTTTCCCCAGTTCAGGGTCAGCAAACATGGGAGATGGGAGAGCCAATCTTAGCCCTCTCAACAATTTAAAAAAATTACTTGAGAGCCATAAGTATATTTTCACAAACAAATGAAGTCGCCACTATGGGGGCAATAGCCTTTCAAATGTTTATGTGATGAGTTTTATTTTCAATTTTACTTCAGAGCCATATGTATGTATCCAAAAAGTCGGTTGGTTCAACCACCACCCCCCCCCCATGTCATTCCTGCCCTTCAGGGGCAGTCTTTCACGAGCCTGTGCCAGGTGACCATGTTTGGAGGGGAGGGAGCCAGGGGCAGGGAACTGGTGGTAGGAGTGTCCCACAGGGAACAGACAGCTCCATGATGGGATTCCAGAAGACCTATGCCCTGCCCGTGCTAGGGACACAGGATGTTGTGAGAGGAATAGGGACAATCCAGTCTTCTAGGCCCTGATTATGTAGTGCTTTAGGAAATCTCTCACCAAACCCTACATCGTTTTTCCAAGAGAAATTCACTCCTTTTGAAAAACCATTTTATTAGCATATAATTCACATAGGAAACAGTTCAATGATTTATTCCTATTCCAGAATTGTACAACAGAAAATGCATTGTTTGGGACACACACACACACACACACACACACACACACACACACACCAGCCCAGTTCAGCCCAAGAGTTCAGGTGCAAACCCCAGTGTCCCGACACAGGTGAATCTCCATTAACTTTTCCCTCTGCAGACAGAGCATCAGAGAAAATGCCCAGGGAATCTGTAAGGCATGGAGCAAAGGAAGGGGAAAGGAGTGGATGATAAACCGCAGGCCTCGTGGCCCTGCCCCTAAGTGCCCTAAAGCACCCCTCAAACTCCAGGCAGGCTTCCTAGTCGTTTACTTTGGCCCCGAGCCCCATCAGCCTGAGTTGATCTGTCCTACAAGGAAAAGGGAGGGGTCTTCCCAGAACTTGCAGAATGATCCAAGTTCCAATTCTCTGGTCTCTCTCGTATGCTGCACCCGTCTGGAGATCATGGTCATCTCTCTGGCTACCTATCCCAGGAGCTTCCCTAACCTCTGCTCCTACTCCACTGGGATGAGCCAGTTGCCCCGGTATGATTGGCTCATCAGCCCTAGACTTTTGAAGAGGACCCAGCCAGCAGCTGTTGGGGGAGTCCTAAAGCTGAAAGAAGCTGGGGGTGAGTTTGGGGAGCTCCTGCCATTGGAAAACTCTGCCTCCCGCTGGTGAACTCACTGAATAGCTACCAACCCATTCATCTGGGAGGGTGCTTTGGAAGAGTCCTTTGACCACGGGAGAGAGATGGTCACAGCTCTGGCCTGCTGACTTCTCTAGTGTGGCAGTCACACAACCTGGTGCCAACGTGAGACTATGAAGAGTGAAGAGGTGCAATTTAGCTGCTGTTGTCAATCAGGTCGCAGCTTGATAACCCCATATGGAGGGGCTAAGGAAGTAAGTCGCTACTGGAGGCGGGACACTCTCTCCTTGCAAGATATTCCTGTTGACAAGCCACGTTGGTGATTGCAAGACATTCCTGTTGACAAGTTTAGCTAGTGAAGCCAGAGAAGCTTCCCCCGCCACTGGATCCACAAGACTTCTCACCCACTGGCCTGTGATCTCCCTGCATCTGGTATTATTGCATGGCTGCATGAGTCTGAAGAAGTTATCGACTGGTTTTAGGCATATGGGCTAGTATCAGATGTATGGACTTGATCTGGATTGGGCTGGGGTGTTTTCTTAATGTGCAATAACTCTTTGATATAAAGGTCTCTCTTATACATATTGGAGTGCCTCTGGATTTATTTTTCTAGTCTGCCTGGACTGACACATCGAGCCTGGGAAGAATGTTCACAAATTCCATTGTCAGCCTACAAATCAATAGCCTGAGAGGAGCTGATAGGTTTGCTTAGACCAGCAGTTCTCAAGCGGTGGGTCGGGACCCCTTTGGGGATCAAAGTACCCTTTCACAGGGGTTGACCAATTTATAGCAGTAGCAGAATGACAGTGTTGAAGTAACTATGAAAATAATTTTATGGTTGGGGGGGCACCACAGCATGAGGAGGTGTCTCAGCACGAGGGTCTCAGCACAAGGGGGCTTGAGGACCACTGGCTTCAAGATGGGGTTTCCAAGGACAAACAAAGTCCACGTCAGAGAGAAGGTTTACCGCAGCTGCAGCTGCAGCCAGTGATAGGTGCAAGGGCTGCCTTCCTGGGGCTGCTTTTGGTGGAAGCTAGCAGAGGAAGGCCAGATCACGCTGCAGACAGACTTTCTTGCCACTGTGGACCACCTAGACAATGGACAGGTGAACTTTGCTGTACTTGTCGCACAGGAAAGGCTTCCGGGCCGTGGGCATTGGTGCCTAGTGGATGCCAGCTGTCCGCAAACCTCTTGCTGCCGCCAGGTCCACTTACCAACCGGGCTTCTTGCCCTAAGTGAGCGCTGGTGCCTTAGGAGCTGTGGTCGATGCTTCTGCTGCACCCCAGGCAAGCAAAGGGTGCTCAACTGAGCAAGTAGGCCGCTGCTCTGCAAACTGGGCCTGCTAAAAGCCAAGGCCACACGTCGGACACTTGAAGGGGCAGCTCCTCTTTGTGCATGTGCCGGTGCTTCGGGCAGTCTGAGCTGTTGGTGACCATCTAGTCACACAACCACTTTGGTTCCTTGCCAGTGTGCCAACACTGGTCCTTCAGGAGAAAGGAGCGTTTACCCCAAACTCTCACCAGAGCAGGTGCAGCGCTGGGACTCCTCACAGGTGTGGGAAGGCTGGTGGTGCCACGGTTTGGCGCTGACAGGGAAGGTCTGGCCACAAATCCCACGGCTCCTCCCCATTCTTCCAGCCCCAGGTCTGGATCGGACACTAAATCTTGCCACACCCTGTGTACCCTTGCTGTGTGGCCAGGCCTCCCTGCACTCTGGGCACTGGGCAAGCCAGTGGCTTGAAAGGAAGTGAACTTTTGGATAAAACTGGAGCTAACTAGGGCTGCAGTAGCTGCTGCATTCGGAGCTAGAGTATGATTTTTCACCATACGAAGTGTACGAAGCGGTGCTCAATCAGAGTGGGAGTCTGGGCCCTGCTTGGCTAACATCAAGGCAGACTGCGGTCTGCACGCCCAGCACTGAAAAGGCTCCAGGCGTGCAGGCGAGGAGGTCTTGGCTGGGGCTTCTGACTCCCAAGGCCAGAGCCTGACTTACATTGGCACGAAACGCTGCCCGGCACACCAGGAAGGGGCCCTCAGGGGAACCCTGCAATTGAAGAGAACCCTCAGGGCTCCCCTGGACCACCCTGATGTCTGGGTTCTCCCATGCCGACCATTCCAAGCACCCTGGAGGCGATTCCATGGGGAGCAAAGGCCGCCCCGTGTGCTGGAAGTTGCACCAGCCACTCACTCGGCAAACATCCACCAGGGGACGGGAAGCTCAAAGCCAAGCGTCCAATACCGGAAACGGAAACGTCGAAAGCTCCCGCCCCGCCCCGCCCTCCCCGTGCCGCTCTAGGAAGCGGCGGCAAACGGTCTTGGTGGGTTTAACCCTCTCGTTCACGCGAGCGAGAGAGAGCAACCCGAGCGCGGTCAGCGTCAGGAACCTGACACTGTGTGCCGCGTTTGGGCTTTCAGACGCCATCGCCCGGGACGTCTGGGCCCGGGGACCGCTCGGGAGCGAAGTGCACCTGAAAGAGGGAAGGCGGTCGCTGCCCGGGACACGCTAGACGTGAAGTAGCTGTCACCCCGAGCGGCCCCCCACGAAGACTTCACGGCCAAACGTCTGGGTTCTCCAGAGGCAGCGGCCGAGTCGGAGGCCTCCAGGAGCGTTTCCCATTCGTCCTAAACTAGGCGTGTGCAGCTCGGCGCCCCTTGGGCTCGCCCGTTTCGAGATCTACCACTTGTTTCCGGAGGCTGTGCAAGAACCAGAGTCCCGAGAGCCGGGACTACAACTTGCAACTTGTTGGATAACCTCGACGGCGCGACTTAAAAGGCGTCAGAGAGGCCACGCCCTCTTTCAGTTCCGCTCCACTTAGACGGCGCCGGGGGAGGGGCGGGCGAGGAGGAGGGCGGAGCCTCGGTCCGAGCCAAGATGGCGGCTGCAAAGCCAACCCCCACGGACTCGCTCTCGTTCTGCCTCGCGCAGCTCACGGCGGCGGCCGAGGAGGGTGTAGATGGAACAAAGGACGCGGCTACCAACGAGACGCCCCTGGGTCGTGCGCTCTTAGCCCTCCGCACGCGCCACGTCAAGGCAGCAGCGGGAATCGAGCGCTTCCGGGCACGCGGCGGGCTCCGCCCCCTCCTTGCGCTGCTACGGCGAGCGGCTGCGGCGGACCCCACCCCGTCCCAGGCAAGCTCCGGCTCCGCCCCCTCGGCGGAGTCTATGGGGCCCGCCCCGCCCTCGGACTCCGCCTCCGCCGCTGCCTCGGCTGCCACGTCGCCGCCGCCAGTGCGCCTGCGCAAGACTCTGGACTTGGCCCTCAGCATCCTAGCCAACTGCTGTACGGAAGGGCCGAGCCGGGCTGAAGTGCGCAAACTCGGAGGCATTCTCTCCCTGGGTAAGTGTTCGGCTCCCATTTCCTGGAACGCTTTCCGTCACCCCTCCCTCCCCGTCTGGGGCGGAGTCTGAGTTTATTATGTGCCAAGGAAAACGTGCTTCCGTGACGTCGCAGCGCCCGGACATCACGCTTATCACGCGCACTGTGTTGCCCCCCTCCCCCAGCTCCCCCTGAGCTCTCCCCCTGCCACGGAATAATAGCCGGGTAGTAGTTGTTAAGACCCTCGCGCATCTAGCGTAGTAAAGCCCCCGAGGGTGGGTTTTTTTTTCAGATCATCCCTATCCTCCATGTAGGGTGCTCCGCGAGCCTTCGTGGCGCGGTGGTGCGATCGGCGGGTCAGCGGTTCAAGACCACCAGCTCCCTCCACGGGAGCAAGACGGGGCTTTCACCTCCCATAAGGCGTTACGGTCTCGGGCACACGCGGGCGGGTCTACCCTGCCCCACGGGGTCGTTCTGAGTGGGCATCGACCCGGTGGCACCGAGTCTGGGTTTGGGTCCGAGGGGGGTTCAGAAGCACGGATATTAAAGGTCCACCGCGTATAACGTCACGACCGACGTTGGAGGCCAGAGGATGTCCTCTGTTTTGCTCACGCAACACGCACGGGAAAGTTACACCGAAGGGCAGACGGCGTTGCCCAGGAAGGCGGGTAGGCGTCACCCGCGTGAAAACAGAGCAGGTGAGCCCGGCCTGCAGCCCGAAGCCCTCACCTGCCCCGACCCCAGCCGGCCCCCTGGAGCCCCTTCCGGAGAAAGGAGAGCCTAAGCGTTACGTTCCCGAGTTGGGTTCGGGAGAAAGGGACATGCAAGTGCCGAACGCAGCCTCCCCGGGCTTGGGCCGGGCGCCGCGAGTCCTTCAGCATCAGCACGACGGAAAGCACGGATCCTGCCGCGGAGAGCCAGCCGGAGTGGCGCCGCCTGGTGGCCGTCAGTGCTGTGGACGTAGGGAAGCAGGGGCCCGTCGGAAGTCGGCCTCCACGCCCCGCCCCCCATCCTGGGCTGTTTAAGGGGAGGTGGGACACGCACGTTCAAACTTGCCGTGGTCCAGGTGATGGGTGGGCTGGGGTCGGGGTGGAGAGGTTGGTGTTGTCAGCAGAACTGTGCCCCTCCACCGGGCTTTCAATGGCATGTTTCTCCGAAGTAGTTAGCCAGGCCTTGCTTGCGAGGCACTTTAGGGTGGAGCCCGACTTCCAACTTAGGAGTCCGCAGCTGGGCGTTTGAAGAGCCCTGGCCTATGTTTAGAAAGTCGTGTTGGCCAACAGAGGTACAAATATGCTTGGTGCAGTGGATGTATGGCTCCGGAAAAGGGCTGTAAGAGCTCCCCCCCCCCCCAAAAAAAAATATCTTAAGTAAAAATAGAGTCCTAGTGCATGAGTTCATCCTCAATATATAGCTTATGATAATCTAAGTATTAAATATTTTGTTTTGTTTTGTGTGTGGGCATCACTGCCTCTGGTGGTCGTGGACGCTACCCAGTGCCGCTCCTGAGAGCCGCCGCTGGATTTGAACCACCAAGGCTGTGGGCCGAAGTTCCGCACCCAACCACTTAGGCCACCGGGGCTCAGCCCCAGTATTAAATATTTTTATTATTTGCATAGAACCCTCACATCATTCAGTTACTGTTTTTTTCTGCATTTTAACTATATGTGGATCGGTCCTTTTCTTCCCACCGCTCTCCTCCACTGTGTGCCCAGGGGCGGGGACCAGTGTGCTGGGCACTGCAGGCAGTCGCCTTGGTTCAAGCTGCGGTTCTTTCTCACCTGGATCCATACAGCAGCCTCCTCACTCCCTAACCCCTTCCTTATGTGACACCGCCCCCCCGCCCCCTTAGCTTGGCAAATGCCCCTGGCCTCGCCTCTGAGCCTCTGCCCCCGCCCGGGCCCACCTGTCCAGGGTGATGGGGCCTGAGCAGCTCCAGCTGCACTGATAGTGGTGTCAGGTTTCAAGGCCCGAGCTGCTCTGCGTGACAGTCCCTGTCTCTCTGGCAGACGCCTGCCTGCCTCTTTCGCTTTGCGGGCCTTTGGGGCTGACCCTGTCCGTGTGAACGGTAGCTTGTGCGTCAGGTGACTGGACTGTGTACAGAGGAGATGGTCGGTTTCACCTTGAGTGAGGCGCGTGCCTTCTGTTTGGTCTGCTTCACTGCGGGAGTCCCCACACCCACCCACCCCAGTGGAAGCTCGCCTGGCCCACCTCCTCCCCTCGTGTCCTAGCTCCTCTCCTCCTGAGCCTTCTGAACTTCGTCCTCCAGTGCTGCCCCCTTGAGCCCAAAAGACCCACGGTTCTAAGGCGTTCGAACCGCCTCAGTGTTGCTACCCTATGTACCCGTGTAGAAGCCGAGTTTGTCAGCACATTTTAAAGGCAGTTTTTGTGGTAAAATTAGGTGCCCTAGCTGATAGGCAGGTCAGCTTGCACTCAAGTATATACGATATGTCCCTTGGGGCCCTGCCTGTTGTGTGGCTGGAAATGGAGCCACAAGGTAAGAAAGGACCGTCTGCAGGTCTGATCTCTCCCACGCCACATCGCTCTTCCCTTCTAGCCAGGACCCTCTAGAACAGCGGTTCTCAACCCGGGGGGTCGTGACCCCCTTTGGGGATCAAGCGACCCTTTCATGGGGATCGCCCGATTCATCACAGTGGCGAAATGACAGTGATGAAGTGGCAACAGAGACGATTTTATGGTTGGGGCAGGGCCGGGGGGTCACCACCACACGAGGAACTGTCGGACAGGATCAAGGCATGGGGAAGGTGGAGAACCGCTGCTCTAGGACGGTCTCTTTGGGGGCAGTTGGTTCTGGTAGCGGGCACCATGTCGTGGTCTCATGGTTCCCAGCTGTCCCCAGGGTTGGTGCGTCCTTAGGACTGACTGTTCGCTTGTGTCTTTGCTTGTCATCAGGCGTGTGTCCTCTGAACAGGGAGAGACCAATAGTTGGTCCTTAGATGGCCACTCATACGTAAAACGCCAGTTATTATTCCACCAAGTAGAGTGCGGACTTTGAGGATTGTGTTAGGCCAGCTGCCCTTAGTGCCCCCTTGGGAGGGCTGATGAGAGAGGCACTGAGCCCCGCCCCCTCCCCACAGTGACCATTCTGCAGTGTGTGAAGACAGACAGCATCCAGAACCGGATAGCCCGCGCCCTGGGCAACTTGGCCGTGGAGCCCGAGAGCTGTCAGGACATCCACTCCGCTGGTGAGGAGGCTGGGGCTGGGGCTCGGGCTTTGGGTAGGCGAGGGGTTTGGGCACGTGCCTGGGCTCCCTCTCTGACCCCGCCCCCCATCTCTTGCCCCCCCTCCAGGTGGGGTCCCCCTGCTCCTTGAGAGCCTGGCAGCCTGCAAGGACTCCAAGTGTCTGCAGAGCGTGGTGCGTGCCCTGCGCAACCTGGCCGACAGTCCCCAGCACCGCCTGTCCCTGGCCCAGCAGGGAGCGGTCCGACCCCTGGCCGAGCTCCTGGCCACCACCCCAGACCTGGCGCTGACCTCCGCCCTGGTCCGGGCCCTCCTGGAGCTGAGCCGAGGCTGCTCCCGGGCCTGTGCGGAGCAGCTGAGTCTGGGGGGTGGCTTGGGCCCGCTCGTCAGCCTGGCCTCTCACCCCAAGCGGGCCGTGCGTGAGGCCACCATCCTGACCCTGGCCAACCTGTGCGCCCAGGGCCTGGTGCGGCCCGCGCTGGGCAACGCGGGCGGCGTGGAGGTGCTGCTCGGGGAGCTCCGTCGGCGCCGGGCCCCCAGCGGGGCCAGCCCGGCCTCCCAGCAGCCCCTGGTGCGGGCCGTCTGCCTGCTCTGCCGGGAGGCCATCAACCGGGCCCGGCTGCGGGACGCCGGCGGCCTGGAACTGCTGATGGGCCTGCTCCGGGACTCCCGGGCCCATGCCTGGCACCCACGTGTGGTGGTGGCCCTCGTGGGCTTCCTGTATGATACAGGGGCCCTGGGCCGGCTGCAGGCCCTGGGGCTTGTCCCCCTCCTGGCCGGGCAGCTGTGTGGAGAGGCTGGAGACGAGGAAGAAGAGGGAAGGGAAGCGGCTTCTTGGGACTTCCCTGAGGAGCGGACCCCGGAGCGGGTGGAGGCTGGAAGCTTCCGGAGCCTCAAGTGAGCCCTCCCCTGGGTCCCGGGAGGGCGGGCAGCGCTCTAGGGTGCGGGTTTGTCTCTGCTCGGACCCTCTCCACAGGCCCCCACTTCCCCACCCTCACCCCCAATCCTGCTGGGGTTTCTGTGGACTTTTTTTTTTTTTAAGTCTCGGATAGTGTTTTCAGAGAAGGTTGGTGATTTTTATTAAACCCTGTCTCCTTCCTTCCTTTCCCCTGCCATGACTTCTCTCCCAAGCTGCCCCCGCCTGCCACCGGCTTGGTTTCAACTCTTCGTGCAAAAACAGCCCTGTGGGGACTTCTGGGTCTTTAAGTCTTTACAGAAGCAGACAGCTCTTCTCACCCGCCCTTGTGACCCCTGCCCCCCACTTCATCCCCCCCATCTCTCCATTGGCAGGTCGTGGCTCATCTCCGAGGGCTATGCCGCCGGCCCTGGGGACATCTCCCCGGACTGGTCCCCAGAGCGCTGCCCGTTGCCAGAGCCTCCAGAGCCGTCCAGCCCTGCCGCAGGGTCCCTCCCCTCACTGCAGACCCCACGCAAACCAGGCACCCCGCGACGCGGCCCGGCCACCCCCACCGAGGAGCCTTGGGGCCGTGAGGGGCCGGCCCTGCTGCTGCTGTCCCGCTTCTCCCAGGCACCCGACCCGAGCGGGGCCCTGGTGACGGGGCCGGCACTGCGAGGCCTGCTGGCCTACGTGACAGGGGCTCCTGGCCCCCCGAACCCCCGGGCCCTGCGCATCCTGGCACGGCTCACCTGCAACCCGGCCTGCCTGGAGGCCTTCGTGCGCAGCTACGGCGCAGCGCTGCTGCGGGCCTGGCTGGTGCTGGGCGTCGCTCCCGATGACTGGCCTTCGCCCCGGGCCCGGCCCGCCCCCCGCTGCAGCCAGCATCGAGAACTGGGTAGGTCTCCCTGACCCCCACCCCGACACCCCCTCCCCCCGCCCACAGCCTGCCGGGCCCTTGCCGGTGGGGGCAGAGGTCTCTGGTGTGGACTGTCTGGTGGTCCAGCCCCTGCCCAGGCCTCGGAGCCCAGATCCCCATGCACGTGCCATCTGCCGTGCCCCTTCCAACACAGCGGGAGCTCCCAGGGCCATCTCAGACCTCAGGGCCCAGCCCAGACACCGACTGCCCCACTCCCTGTTCTCCCTCTGACGCTGCCACCTGGCCAGGTCCTGCAGTCCATCCCGTCCACTCCCACCCCTGTGTCCTGAAGCGTCTCGCCCTCCTTCCTTTTGAGCAGCTGGAGCCCTGTCCGATTCTGGACAGACCCCAGCCCCCCACCTGACCCCCTCTGCCCACCCCACCCTGCAGGGGAGCTGCTGCTGCAGAACCTGACAGTGCAAGCCGAGTCCCCCTTTGGGGTGGGCGCCCTCACCCACCTGCTGCTCTCCGGGAGCCCAGAGGACCGCGTGGCCTGCGCACTGACCCTGCCCTTCATCTGCCGGTCAGCAGGGGTGCTGGTTGCCTGGTGGAGGGCTGGAAGCAGGGCAATGGGGGAGGGGGGGGAAGGAGCCACCCTGCTGTCCCCCCAGACCTGCCCTTTCCCACTCCCCAAAGCTTTCCCTCTCCCCCTTCAGGAAGCCGTCTCTGTGGCGCCGGCTCCTTCTGGACCAGGGGGGTCTCCGGCTCCTCCTCGCAGCGCTGACCCGGCCGGCCCCCAACCCCCTCTTCTTCTTCTTTGTCGCCGACTCCCTCTCCTGCCTCCACAGCCTGGTGTCGCCCCCCGAGAGCCCAATCCTCCCACTTGCATCCCCTTGGGACCTGGACCTGCCCACCCCTTGCCACTATGAGCCTCTGCTAGGCCCTGCCCCCGCCCCCGCCCCCGCCCCCGACTTGCACTTCCTCCTGGACTCGGGCCTTCGGCTCCCGGCTCAGCGGGCTACCTCAGCCACTGCGTCCCCGTTCTTCCGGGCCCTGCTCTCTGGCAGCTTCGCCGAGGCCCAGCTGGACCTGGTGCCCCTGCGGGGGCTGTCCCCCAGTGCAGCCTGGCCCGTCCTGCATCACCTGCATGGCTGCCGGGGGTGCGGGGCTGCTCGGGGGCCTGTGCCACCCCCAGGGCAGCCTTTGCTTGGCTCCGAGGTCGAGGAGGCCCTGGAGGCTGCTGGCCGCTTCCTGCTGCCAGGCCTGGAGGAGGAGCTGGAAGCAGCTGTGGGCCGGGTCCACTTGGGACCCCAGGGTGGCCCAGAGTCTGTCGGGGAAGTCTTCCGCCTGGGCCGGCCCCGGCTGGCTGCCCACTGTGCCCGCTGGACTCTGGAGCCAGGACGGTGCCCGCGGAAACGGGCCCTGGCCCTGATGGAACTGGTGGGGGCAGCGGGTGAAGAGGCAGGACCCCTGACTGAAGCCTTGTTGGCTGTGGTGACGGGCGCCGAGGCCGGGGGCAGGGGTCCTGGGACAGACTGCTGATGTTCCCCAGGAGGGGGCCCACGCACGGACAGAGCAGCTGTGGGGAGTCCTCCCTCCGAGTGGTCACAGGGAAGGGCTCACGACCTGGCGAGCGGGGCGGCTGGAACGCAACCAGAGGGGAGCGGATGCTGGGAATGTGAGGTTCCCAGGAACCAGAAGCGAGGCCAGGGTGGTCCTGGGGCCCAAGAGATGGCTCTAGAGGTGAGAGTAAAAGGCTCTGGAGTCGGACAGCCCATCATGTTAGTGTCCCTGCTTGCTTTCCTGTTGGAGCCCTCCACCCCTTCACCACCAGGCCACAGCGTGCCGTGAGAGCACGGCATGTGAGAGCCTTTTAAGTCATCCCCCATTGGTTCCTGGAGCCCCGGGAGAGCATCGAGTCTGCAGGTTTCTCCCTGGGATGGGGCCTGTGTCCTGTTTCCGGGGCTGTCTTGCTTAGACAGCCCCTACCCCCCACCCCCCACCCCGGGGTCCACAGCTGCGATGCTCATGCCAGGTGGAGAGCTATGAGAATGTGGTGTGGGTCTTGTCTTGGCTGTCCTTTGTCCACCTCGGGCTACTGTCATCTCTTGGGCCCCATCGTGTCCTGGCATCTGCTGTGTTCCTGGTGGCCCCGAGACCCCTGGTGGCTGTGCTCACGCGCCCAGAAAGAGCTGCAGCCTTGGGCAGGTTATTCAGATGAGGGAGGACTCTCCCTGCTCTGGTCTCCACCCCCAGGTTCTCAGGTACCCCCAGGCGCCTGGGGAGCCGTCTGATGCTCTGCTGTGCCTCTAGGGGCGGAGGCCGGCACTCCCCGCCTCTCTCTCTGGGTGTGCCTTGCGCAGGCCTCTGGTTCTCAAGGCTGCGTGGTAGAACCGCCCAGAGAGCCTTCAAAAGCGCCAAATGCAAAAAAAACCCTAACTACACCTAACAACAGAGTCAAACCCAGACATAAACTGGGCCGAGGACTTGAAGGACTGTTCCACAAGAGTGTGTGAAAAGAGGGCCATCAGGGAGATGCCAGTCCAGACCACAGGAGGGACCACGTCCACCCCCAGTCCAACCCAGATAAGAAAGCTTGGCAAGGACTGAGGGGACAAGAGGGAGAGGCAGGGGAGAGTAAGCACAAAATGGAGCTGCTGTGGACAAGGGTGCAGTGACTCCTCAAAACAGAAGACAATGAAAATGAACCCTATGTTCTTAGGGGCTCGAGTCTGTTCCCACTCCCAGTGCCTGATGTACGACAGACAGGCACATGCCGGTCTGTCCACAGCAGCCCGCTGTGGCCAGCACGGGGTCAGCCTGTTTCATGGAGCGGCTTCCCTTTTTCTCGCTGACCTGCCACCAAACCTGACGCTCTCCACTCCACGTACTGGCCTCCTGCAGGCTCCGCAGCCTCACGCCTGCTGTCGACCCAGCAACCTTGAGAGGGCTTCAAAGGAGTGCCCACACCGGTGTCTGCTGCAGCCCCAGGGCCACCCACAGGTGCATGGGGCAACACGATGTGGTACAACCACACTAAATGCATGCTGCAGTCCAGGTCAGGCTTGAAGCCATGATGCTGAATGGAATCCCATAGGACAAATAGGACCCCTTGTAAAATGAATAGACAAAAGCATCCAGAGGCCAACGTTTCTTAGTGATTACCAGAGAGAAGGGTGACTCATTTTTTTTTCCCCCCGGAATCCTGCGGTTTCATTGACAGGGATGGAAAACATCTCACTCCGCCACTGCTTTTCCACAAGTACGCCTGGGAAAAGTCAAATGGGCCAGTAGGGTGTGGTAGGAGTCTTTTCAGCAGCAACCAAAGGGAGACACACTAGCCTCCAAGATTGCTCATGTCCAGCCTCGCAGGATATGGTATCTTGTCTGGAGGTCTGGGGCAGTGGGTTCATGGGACAGCCCAGTAAATTGGCCTCATGACATGCTTAGTGCTTCTGCCTCGTAGTTCACTGAGTGTCGAGCTTAGGGTCTTCGAGAGCTTTGCAGAGGAAACGGAATGTGTTGGTGATGCCCTCCCTGAATGACGGGAAGTCCTCTGTTGTCATGAGACCAAAGGAACTAGACGGTACCCAGCGTCCAAGGCCAAACATTGTAGTGAATCCCGATCAGGGGAGAACGTCACATGCTCAAGATGTTCTCAAGCCTTCCGGACTGGTTTAAGTCTTCCAACTCCTGAGCTCCTGTTGAAACCTTAAGCCAAAAATACCTTCAGAAGTCTTCCCAAAACCAAACACTTGCTTAGTTGGTAAGAACTGATTCTCTTGAGCAGTGCCCTCTCTTACAACCCTTCTATCTATCTAGGATCCGAGCGACAGCTGAAGAGTTTTAAGCAGGGACCTTGGGGGGCAGCAAGTCTTCCAAGAATGGGAAAGGGGTTATTCAAGGGAGGTAGCAACTGCTGCTCTGCTGAAAGAGTGATCTCAGTGTCACGGAAATGTACATGTAGAAACATGAACTGGTCTATGTTCTGCCGTGTATGTTAATAAGAAAAATAAACTGCATCTATACACATGTATGTGTATGTGTGGGTTGACTAGAGAAACATTCATAGACACCCAGGTGTATAACAAAGAGCTTTATATATAAGAGGAATGGAACGATTGAGAGAGCAGTCTAGTCCAGATCAAATCTGTAAGTCCGATACTGGCTCTGTGTCCAATACCTGTCTATAAATTCCTCTTCAGACCTGAGCAACACGTGCAGTGATGCCGAGTGCAGGAAGGTCACAGGCCAGTGGGTGGAGAGTCTCATGGACCCAGGAGTGGTGGGAGCATCTCAGCGCTGGTGTGGGTCTCCACGTGGCTCCTCCGACTCCAGGGCTCTGGCAATGCTCCACATGTCTTGTCACCAGGAATGCCTCCCAGGAAGTGAGTGCCCTGCCTCCTGCAAGCTGCTTTTGTTTGGTTTTTTTTAGGCATCACTGCCCTGGTGGTGGGAGTAGGAGGCCCAGCCTTTGCTCCTGTGAGCGGGAATTGAACCTCCGTCCCAGTGGGCCGCAGTCCTGCGCACAACCACTATGCAACCGGGGCTCAGCCTCCTGCAAGCTGTTTTACCGCCTTCGCAGCTCCAAATGATGTCAGGAAGCTGAACCCTGATTGACAGGCTAGACTCCCACCCCTTCTCAAATGGATACCAGATGATGTAACTACCACAGTATGAATAACCACCACGCGTTACCTCAGCCCATGCTGATCAAATTACACTTAGGGATGGCCCCGGGCATCATTTTTTTGGCTTGTTTCTTAGTTTTCTGGGTGGTTCTGGTTTGCTGTTGGCTTGACATCCATGGCCAAGGGCTCAGGACTGACTCAGCCCCACACAGCAGCACAAGTGTGTCACTCCTTGTCTAGAGTCCTCGGGGTCCCGTCCAGGGACCCTCTTCCAGCTGGCATCGAAGTCTTGCTTTTCTGTGTTCGGTATCTCTGGCCACCACCCGGTTGCCTCCAAGACTCCTGGGACGTAGTCCTGGGTTTCCGGGGAACGTGGTCCGCATGTCTCTTTTCCATGTCTTGGAAGGAGGCGTCCGGCTGGCTGGGCATTCGAGGTGGGTTTCTAGATCCCAGGGAGTTCTTTGCATCCTGTGCCCTTTGCGAGCTGGGTTTCTGGGTTTCAGTGGTCATCTAGCAGGGTCTCTGCACTTGAACGTCGCTCCAGCCAGCCGCCCCCACCCCCCTTCTCTAGCTACCCCCACCCCCACCCCCACCCCACCCCACCAAATTCTCTGGGACAAATGTATCCGTGCTGATCTGGGTGGTAGGAAGAGGCCCTTTCTAGGACTCCAGTCTGACTTGAGGGACAGGGGCTGGGAGACATCTCCCTGGGGTCCCTGTGCCTGAGTCTCACTGGGCAGGGGTTCCAGGACTCCGTCCAGAAGCGCCGAGTCGCGACTCCTGGCCAATCGCCTGGGGATCCCTGCGGCGGAGGCCGAGGCTGGGGTGTGGCTGCTTCTGTGGCAGGCCAGCGACTGGGCCTGGGTGGGCCTCTGCTTTCTTCCCTCCCTCCCACACCCCTACCCCGGGTTCCCTCGTTCATCCCCATCCCAGCGGGTCCCCGCTTCCTTACATGGTCACAGCCGGGCCTCCAGCTCCCGGACGTCCCCCTGCCCCCGCCCCCACCGGACACGGCCCCCGCCCTGCTCGCCCCGCGCAGCTGGCCCACGCCCCGCCATGGAGGACCTCGGTGAGTGGGGTCCGGTCCCTGCGCCCCCAGCCCCTCGCGAGCCGTCCGGACCCGCTTGCCCCGGCGCCCGGCGCACTCCCTCCACCTCCCCATCCCCGCCTCCTGCCTTCCCACTCCCGCTCCGTCCGCGCTCTGCCCGCGCCTCCCGTCCGACTCCCTTCCTGCCCTTCCCGGCCAGCCGCGCCCTCCCGCTCCTTGCCTCCCCGGCCCCTTCCCTCCTCCAACCCGACCGAGGGACAGACGGACGGGCGTGGAGGGACTGACGGGCGGAATCGGGGCGGGAGGGTCTGGGAAAGTGGGCGAGCGGCAGAGCGCGGCATTGGACTTGTGCAGGGCTTGGGAAAGGAGAGAGTTATGGAGGAGTGCAGAGACGCGAGCGAGAGTGAGGAGAGAGAAGTGCTAAGGGGCATGGACTCTAGGGTTCTTGGAAGGAAATGGTTAAAAGAACCCAGCTCTGGAGGGGAAGGGGGTGACAGGGGTAGGGTGGGGTGGTTTTTTGTTTGTTTTTGTTTGTTTGTGGAGGGGAGCTCGGAAAAGAGGACCCTGTTTTACAGCCCTCCGAATAAACTGGAATTGGGCCGCTGTGCCCGCCCTAAAAAAACTGGGGTCCCGGCGCCCGCCTGCAGAGGGTGCGCTGCTGTAAGGGGCAGGGGACCCTGCCCTTGTGGGGAAGAGGTCAATTAAGGGCAGCCCGTGGGATCCAGAGAGCCCTGGAAAAGGGGTGGGGGGAGACACACAGGGCTAGGAGGGTCCTGATTCTGCAGGGGGTCAGCAACTAGCGGGTGTGGTGGAGAAGGCTGTTCAATCAGAAAGCTGGGTACCAGGCAAATGACCACTTAAGCCATGTGGGGGTGGAGCCAGCTTGGCTTGGGAAAGTTCATTTTGAATGCTGTCTGGCAAGGTGGAGGGAAATCAGAGAATTGAGCAGTGGACTCCCAGGCTGAGCGCACTGGCTGTCCCAGCCAGAAGGGTTCCTTGCTGCCCTTCCCCTTGGCTGCCCTGGCCTGACCCTGTGCTCCCTTCAGATACTTGACCCTGCAGGGCACCCTGACTTCTGTTTTTTTCCAAGCCCAACCCGACCCAGACGCACGGAGAGCCTTCCTTCGCCTCTGATTCCCGAAGGCCTGGTCTGAGCCTTCTTAATTCCTACCCACTTTCAGCACAGCCAACGACCCCACTCTTGACCCCTCGATGTCCTCTGACCCTGCCTCCTCTTTCTGGCAGATGCCCTGCTATCTGACCTGGAGACCACCACCTCACACATGCCCAGGTCAGGGCCTTCCAAAGACCGGCCCCCTGAGCCACTCACCCCACCCCTGTCCTATGAGCGCCCGACCCAGGTGAGGTCCAATGGTGATGGCTGAGCCAGTCACGAGGGCCAGGTGTGGTCCTTGCCGCTACGGGCCTGGCATCTCACATGTGTGCCTCTCCTCTGTGTAGACGGGGCCTGGGGAGTCTGTAGGTGCCTCGGGGGACAAGGACCATCTGTACAGGTGAGGGGCCTGGGAGCTGGGAAGGATGAGGACAGCCCCCCCCCCCCCACTGCCCCACATGGAAGGGCTTGGATTCCCCAACCCTGAGCCCAGGCTCCCACCTGTTTCCCAGTACGGTGTGCAAGCCTCGGTCCCCAAAGTCTGCGGCCTCTGCGGCCCCTCCATTCTCCTCTTCCAGTGGCGTCTTGGGCACTGGGCTCTCTGAGCTGGACCGATTGCTGCAGGAACTTAATGCCACCCAATTCAACATCACAGGTAGAAGGGTGACTGAGCCAGGCTGTGAGGGGGCAAGAGGTGGGCAGGGGAGAGGGATGGAGATTAAGGGTCACAGACCCCCCGGAGTAACTGCTGAAGCACTAACTGGAAGTAGAGGGCTGGGGTTGAGCCTGAATGACTGCCGTGTCTAGGTCCCCTTTTCTCCTCTCTCCAGATGAAATTATGTCTCAGTTCCCAGCCAGCAAAACGGCTGTGGGGGAGCTGAAAGAGGACCCAGCAGACGATAAAAAAAGGCCCAGCATGTGAGTGTGGCACTGTTGTCGGGGCTGAGAGAGAGGTGGGTGACCAGCCCGAGGTACTTGGGTGACTGAAGGGAGCACTGGGGAGGCCCCCAGCTGATGCACATTGTCTTCCCAGCCCCTCCAGCCCATCCTCTGCCCTCCCAAAGCCTTCGGCCACATCAGCAACCCTGGAGCTGGACAGACTGATGGCCTCCCTCTCTGACTTCCGTGTCCAGAACCACGTGAGTCAGGCAGGAGGGTGGGTCCGTGTCCCTGTAGGGCCATCCAACCGGTCCCTTCACTGATTCAACTCTCGGATCTTGCTTCCTGCATTCCTGCAGCTTCCAGCCGCTGGGCCGACCCAGCCTCCGGGGCCAAGTGCCGTGAACGAGGGCTCCCCGTCCCCACCAGGGCCAGACAATGAGGGCAGCTTAGACACCATGCTGGGGCTACTGCAGTCGGACCTCAGCCGCCGTGGGGTTCCCACCCAGGCCAAGGGCCTCTGTGGCTCCTGCAATAAACCCATTGCTGGGCAGGTAAGTGGAGCCCTGTGGAAGGGGGCAGGTCGTCCCAGGCCTGTCTTTACCGAGCACCAGACGGCACGCTGTTCCCTTGAAATGACTAACTCAGTCCTTAGGTTTTGTGGAGGACACATCTCGGGGGTTGACTATCCGGCAGGGTGACAAACCGTTGTGCCAGGCACGGCGCCCCTCAAACTAAACTCGCCACCCTCCAGTCAATCCGACTCGGAGTGGCCCGCGGAGGTGGGACAGAACCGCGCCTGTGGGTTTCTCTTTAGAGAAGTAAAGCTTCATCGTTCTCTCGGAGAGTGGCTTGTTGGTTTCAAACCGTTGACCTTGTCTTAGTAACCCACTGGTGTAGTAACCACTCTACGCCAGGGTTCCCAGGCGCTGCGTGGGGCCCTTTGAAAAAGCAAACCCAACTCCTTTTGTCATCTCAGAAACTCTTTCCAGGCTTTGCTCACTGCCCCTCAGACGGCCACAAAGACTGTCCCTTCTCTCCCGGGGGCTAGTTGGGAGACACTAGGTTTGGCTTGACCAAGCAGATACCAGTGACGACATTGGTGTCCAGATAAGTGCCTATCCCAGAATCCCCAGTGCTAACAAAGCAGGGCAACGTGCCGGCTTTGGTGCCCCTTCGGGAGTTTTGCCTTCATGAGTTCTTCCCTACATGCCTATGTGTTCGCCTGCATAGAGAACAGAGAAACAATTCACAGAGATGGAGAGTGGATGCTTGTTTGACCTCTGCCCCAGGGTAGTTTTTGGGGGGTATTTTTGGCTAGCGAGAGGTCAGATAGGGCCATGCGCTCTGCTGGGTTGTTTTCTGGAAAGGATCTGGGTCTTCTGGATTTGTTTCTGCTCCAACACAACATACCGTAATACATAAATAAGCACATCAATAATTCTCCACAATAGGTGTGGCCTCTTCTTCGTGGACCCTCCCTTTCCCATGCATAGTCATCTAGTCATCTTTCTGATGACTCTGTTCACGGAAAGATGACTCTAGTAATGCCCCGGATGAAGTGGAGGGGTGCAGCATAACAGAGGAAGACCGTGACGGAGACGAATTGACACAGGGTCGCCCACACTAGGCTTAACCATAAGAACTGTGGGACTGCTGAGCCCCAGTGGCGTAGTGGTTGTGCGAGGGACTGTGGCCCACTGGGACGGAGGTTCAATTCCTGTTCACAGGAGCAAAGGCTGGGCCACCTACTCCCACCACCAGGGCAGTGATGCCTTAAAATAAAATTAAAAAATTAAAAAAAAAAAAAAAAAAGAACTGTGAGACTGCCCAGGACCGGGCAGCGTTCCATTCTGTTGTACATAGGCATCAGAACCAACTTGAAGGCAACTAACAGCATATTAAGATATATTAAATTGGGCTGAGCCCCGGTGGCGTAGTGGTTGTGCGCGGGACTGCGGCCCACCAGGATGGAGGTTCAATTCCAGGCTGGGCCTCCTACTCCCACCACCGGAAAGCGCCTCATCAAAATCAGCACAGCCAACCTGTGGCAACCGGAGGCCCATTGTGACCCAGGCAATCTTCCCACCCCGCAGGTGGTGACGGCGCTGGGCCGCGCGTGGCACCCGGACCACTTCGTCTGCGGGGGCTGTTCCACAGCCTTAGGGGGCAGCAGCTTCTTTGAGAAAGACGGGGCTCCCTTTTGCCCCGAGTGCTACTTTGAGCGCTTCTCGCCAAGATGCGGCCTCTGCAACCAACCCATCCAGCACGTGAGCCCCACCGGGCCTCACCGCCCGCACCTTGCCTCAAGGCCCCAGTGGATGGGTCTCACCGCTCGCTCTCCGCCTGCCCACCTGTCTGCCTATCGCTAGTTTCTGTGACCCCCGCCACTCACCACTCCCCCGCCTGCCCCTTGGCCAATGCACCTTGGACCCCCAAGACCCCGGCTGGTTCTCCAGCACCTCAGCCACCCAAGTCCCCTTTGGAGAGGGGTTGAGGAAGGGCAAGTCCTCTCTCATTCTCTGCAGAAAATGGTGACGGCCTTGGGCACCCACTGGCACCCGGAACATTTCTGCTGCGTCAGCTGCAGGGAGCCCTTCGGGGACGAGGGTGAGTCTGGCTCCTGCCTGTGAAGCTGCGCCCGCCACGCCTCCCCCTTCCTCCCACCCCCACCCCCCATCAGCCTGGCCCTGGCCCCCCTGTGAATTTTGTCCGTCTCCCCTGACCCCACGCTCTCCTCTGGGCGAGTCGCCAGGTCCCGCAGCGCCCACCCACTGGTCACCGGCCGGGTCTCAGATCTGGAGGCCCCAGGCCAGCTTCCACCCCCCACCCCCCCACCCCCGCAGCCATTTCTCTCCGTCCACTCCCTCCCCGCCCCTAGGTTTCCACGAGCGGGAGGGCCGCCCCTACTGTCGCCGAGACTTCCTGCAGCTGTTCGCGCCGCGCTGCCAGGGCTGTCAGGACCCCATCTTGGATAACTACATCTCGGCGCTCAGCGCGCTCTGGCACCCGGACTGCTTCGTCTGCAGGGTGCGCCACGACGGGGGCGGGGCCGCGGCCGGCTGGGTCGCTAGGGGGCGGGGCCTCAGGGGGCGGGGTCGCTAGGGGCGGAGCCACGCGTGGGGAAGGCGGGTGTGTCTGGGTGGCTTCGTGGCCGGAGCCACGCCTCCTGGCGGCGGGAGGCGGAGCCTCGTCCCGCCCGGGGCCACGCCTCCGGGCTACCCGGGCTACCTGGGGCTGCGTGACCGCGGCGGCGGGCCCTCGGCCGGCCTCTGACCTCCTGTCGCCGTCGCCCCTCTGCCGCCCCCAGGAATGCTTCGCGCCCTTCTCAGGCGGCAGCTTTTACGAGCACGAGGGTCGCCCGCTGTGTGAGAACCATTTCCACGCGCGGCGCGGCTCGCTGTGCGCCACGTGCGGCCTCCCCGTCACGGGTCGCTGCGTGTCGGCCCTGGGGCGCCGCTTCCACCCGGACCACTTCACCTGCACCTTCTGCCTGCGCCCGCTCACCAAGGGCTCCTTCCAGGAGCGCGCCGGCAAGCCCTACTGCCAGCCCTGCTTCCTCAAGCTCTTCGGCTGACCACCCCGGCTCCCCGAGAGCCCCAGGTCCCCACCGACCCCCAGCCAGGCCCGGAGCCTGGAGCTTGGCCTCCCTTCCGCTGTAAGGCCTCACTCAGTGGGGAGACTCCGCCCTGGCTCCCCTGTAGGGGAGGGTCCTCTGGAGCTGGATTCCACCCCGAGGAAGCTGGGGGAGCTGGTCAAGGTCAAGACCGGACATCCCTGCACCCTCACTGTTCTGTGCACCTTTTTTCTACCTACATAAACACCTTCCACGCTTCGCTGGGGCTGTGTCTCCGACTGCGCGGTCCACGGCCCCCAGTCGGCCCCCAGTCTGCACACCCCGCCCCGAAGGGGTTGGCTCGGTCCCCAGATCAAGGTCACTGCCGATGGCAGGAGGCAGAGTCTGCATGCAGCCTTGGCCCTGGAGTTTCCCCCAGGCAGCCACTCAACCAAACCAAACTCAGAGCCATCCAGTACCTCTGCCGGTTTCTGAGACGGGATCTCTTTACCAGAGTACAAAGCCCCCTCTTTCTCTGGGGGAACAGCTGGTGGTTTTGAACTGCTGACTGTCATTTTTGACCCAATGCACAGCATTACTCCCACCAGAGCTCCTGGGGTGCCACCCAGAGTGCCAGTTTACCCACTACTTGGACATGGGCACTCAGGCCCATCTCTCTCGCTTCACCCCATCTCCGAGAGCCTGTAGGTTTCCTGTAGACACAGCTCCAGTTTATCCCCATCCTTCACCCCCTCCAGACTGCAAAGAACAGCCCAGTAGGCAGGAATTGCTCAGAAGGGAAGCACGTAGCCATGCCCAGAGTCGTAACTTATTTTCCCTGTTGGCCTCCATGTTACTCCCTGGTCCTCGGGGAGAGTCAGGTGCTAACAATCCTGCCTTAGGAAATGACACCTGGCGTGGTCCCGGCCAAACCGAGGGAATCGCTGGGCACCGCAGAAGCCTGATTAGGGTTAATCCTACCCAGATTAAGAGTCCAGGCAAGCTCCCCACGTCTGAGCTGTGTCCCAGCAGAGTTGGGACTTTAGGACCACCTAGTAAGAGAACTGGTGACAGACAAGTGTGACGGGGGAATGGGGTCTGCCCTGACCAGCCAAGGAAAGCTGCTCTTCCCCTGATGTCCACCCTACTCAAACCAAACACCAAAATCTCGAGGTCGGCTACCAAGCCGATTCCGACTCACGGGGACTTCATAGGATGGAGTAGAATGGCCCCTGTGTGTTTCTGAGACTGTAACTCTTTACAGGCGTCCAAAGCCCCGGGGTTTTCAAACCGCTGACTTTGCGGTGGGCAGCCCAGCATGTAACTACAATGCCACCAGGGCTCCTTCCATCTCCACCCCCTTCCCAGAGCCTATCCCTGTTGCAATAGGCATTAGTTTGCTGCCCCTTGGTGGCTTCTGTCCCACCCCGGGACGCAAGCTCCCCAGGAGCAGAGAGCAGAGACCAAGCTCATTTTGCTGCCGGTCTCTTCATCACTGTCTGGACAATGTGCTTGGTGCTCAGTGGATGTCTGGCCAGTAAAAGAAGGGCCGAGTTAGAAGAGCAGGCGGGAGCTGTAAGAAGAAGGAGCTGGAGAGAAGGTTTCATTTCCACCTGCTTGTCGGGGAAGCCCTGGTGCACAGGCCACTGAAGCCGGGATTTGAAGGTGGGGAAGGAGCTGGTCAGGTCCACAGCCTGGGGAGAGAACGTTCCAGGCTTGGGGAACAGCAAGGGCAAAGGTCGGGAGGTCTGAAAATACTTGGCACTATGGCAAGAAAGGAACAAGACCAGTAGAGCAGACAAATTCAAAGAGGGAATGGGGGTCACCCCGTGAAAGGCCTTTTAGGCCACACGGAAGACACATAGACTGTGTCCTCGGACATCGGCACCAGGATTCCTTGTGGACGATCCAACCTCATCAGTCAGGGAAGCAGCCTCGGGGGATGCCTGGCCCAAATCTTCTTTGGCCCCCTGGCTGTCACATGCAGCTCATGCCCACACACTACAGTTGCTCCCCGTATTTCTTTTTTTTTTCCTTTGGGGGGGGGCATCATTGCTCTCTGGCGGTGGGAGTAGGAGGCCCAGCCCCACTGCTGGAATTGAACCTCCGTCCCAGTGGGCCGCAGTCCCGCACACAACCACTGCGCCACCGGGGCTCAGCCTGCTCCCCGTATTTCTTGCCCAAGGGCATTCTCTGGGAGAAGGGGTGTTCTCTGTGTGTTGAGCAGGTGAATACATGTGTGGGAGGGGGAGCCAAGTGGGGGGAGGGGGTGTCTGCAACTTTCATCCAGTAAAATGGGACCTGGTGGAGAAGTCCCGCAGCCTCCTGGTCCCTCAGGGGTCAGGGCTGAGGCGTGCTCCCCAGCGTCTCCCAGATCTCCATTGGGAATTCAGTCCAGCTGCCCTCCGTGGTTACCCACTCCTCACACCACCCTTGGTTGATGTCAGAGAAAACCGGCCTCCAACAACTGTAGGGCCAGAAGGCACAAATGTACGGCGATGCGATGTAAAGATGATGGTAGGGCCGAGCCCCGGTGGCGCAGTGGTTGTGCGCGGGACTGGGGCCCACTGGGATGGAGGTTCAATTCCAGCTCACAGGAGCAAAGGCTGGGCCTCCTACTCTTACCACCAGAGGGCAGTGATGTCTAAAAAATAAATAAAGATGGTAAAGTCAGAGGATAGGAAAGATCAGAGAGAGAGTACAATGAAGGCATCAGACATATGTCATGGAAGCATGCTCATCTCAGCCGCTCTTGATGGACCACGCAGAACTGGGAGAAGGGAGAGCCAGCCTTTACTGTTTTGGGACACTTGCAGGTAGCCTTAACACCTGCAGATTCAGAGTTATATGCATCACAAGGTGGGTGGTGTCTATCTACATTAAGGTCCCTGAGTTCACAGGTGAAAAAGCCTAATACCTGCATTGGGGGGAGGTAGAAGAGGATCTGGGAAGAGACAGCACAGGTATCAAGTCTGCTTCTGTAGGACGACAGAATCGACCCGGTGCTCACTTTCAGGCAGCCTGGCTGTTGGGGGAGAATCTGTGGGGATGATGTTTACAGCGGGATCACGTACTGGGACTTTACCTCTAGCTTACCAAAGCGGAGGCTCTCCTACCGTGGAATACCAGCTTTCCAGATTCCCTCTGGAATAAGTTAGGGAATCCAGTCTTCACCCTATTTCCCTCCACGTTAGTTTCCCACAGGTTGATTTTTCTGCTTTCTGCATCTCACTCGCTCGTTCGCGTCCTGCCCGCCTCCTCCATCGAGACCTTGTACCCTGTTCCTCGCCTCGAGGCCTGCTTCTGTGGGAAGCCGAAATGTGAACAGAATGGACACAGCCCCATCCTGCACCATCCTCATCACGCTGTTCTGCGGCTTGAGCTCATCCCATCCGCCACCCCCTAGCCTCATGGAGTCCTCGTCATTTTCCCCTAAAGTATCGTTTTGTGCACTCCCTCTCAGGGATGACCTTAGCTTCCATAAAGGAACAGGAGCCCATCCCCTCCCCACCGCTCCCCCACGTTCAAAGGTACTCCATAGAGAGAGGCAACGGTTCAGATACTCACCAGCCCCCTCCTTCTCCACACTTCACCCTGGGCTGAGCCAGGGGGCCCCAGGAACCAATCAGCCTCGGCTGCACTGTGCAGGCAGCCCTGCTGTCTGACGGGGAGGCAGCCCTGGATCCACAGGAGGAGCCCACAGTGTGCTCAGAGCTGGATCTGGAAACTCAGAGGCGTCTGCCCTGAAGTGGTGGCGTGGCTGGGTACCACGGGTTACACGGGAGGCGGCAGCTGGGTACCACAGAATACAGGAGAGGAGGCGGCTGGGTACCAGAGGATACATGAGAGGCAGCAGCTGGATACCACTGGTTACATGGGAGGAGGCTAGGTGGGAACAGGAACTTCAAGCGGGAAATGAAAGTGTGGGGACCTCGGCAAGGAACTTCGATCTCGCTGTGGCCGGTAGACAGGAAGGTGAGGAGTCTGGGTATGGTAAAACTGATTCACAGAGACCCTCTAGGACCACGTGGGATTCCAAGCTGGTAAACCTTAATGGCAGTAGAAAGAGCTGTCTTTCCCCAGAGGAGCGGCTGGTAGGTTCAAACTGCTGGCCTTCAGGTTGGCGGCCCAGTGTGTGACCATTCCACCATCAGTGCTCCCAGGCTCAAGTCTCCTCCCAAGTGCAGAAGGAGCTGCGAGGCAGGGGAGTGGCGCTGCTAGATCTGGGTCTGCAAAGATTCCCTTGAATGCTCCAGAACTGGCGGTTCTGACTCAGTCGGACTCCCTCAGTCTGGGTGCACGGAAGGGAAAGAGGTGGTGTTGAACCTGGGTCCCTGGGAAGGGCCGTGGGGTGGGGAGGAGGAGTGTGGCTAAGGTCTCAGGAAGGAGTGTTCTTCAACATAAAGGACCCAAGGCCCCAGGACCAACTTTCAACCCCCGTATGACCTGATTCAGCTGAACAAAGCCTGGGAGGGGACGGGGGAGGCCGGGGAACTTGCCGCCTCACTGCCCTTGAGGTAACCATTAATCCTTCCCCTGGGGGAATCCAGGGACCGGCCCAAGGGGCAGATCCTTGTCAGAATGGAGGCACATGCGGAGGAAGACTTGGCCCCCGGACCGGGGGACCCGAGGGCCCTAATTGACAACCCTGCTGACATTCTCGTCATCGCTGCTTACTTCCTGCTGGTCATTGGTGTCGGCTTGTGGGTGAGAGGTCACGGGTGCTCCTGGCAGCTAGGTCTCTGAAGCCAACGAGGGAGTCTCAGGGACGACCCTTGGCAGGGATGGGACTGGATGGCTGGGGTTTCTGAGGGAGAGTCCTGGGTCTGGGAAGACAGGTGGGGGACAAGCAGGTCTTTTGAGAGCCAGGGGGAGGGCAGGGGGCATCCCATCAACATTCATTCCTTCTCGGCCCACCTTTGGGGTGAGCTAGATGGGCAGGTGATGGCGTTTCCATTAGGGTCAGCATTCAGGATGACGTTCTTGCTCCCCTAGCCACATAGATGGCAGCCCATAGCCAAGGTCCCCAGGGAGTCAGACCAAACTCAGTCAACAGGGTGCCTAGAGGACGTAGGATAGGGGGAGATTAGGAAAGCCCAGCCCTGGCTCATCTTCAGCCTGAGCCAGGGCTGGGCGAGGTGTAGGGGAGGCCCATGGAGTCCCAAGACTTGCCCCAAGCCCAGGTCTTCTTCCTCCTGCCCCCCAGTCTATGTGCAGAACTAACAGGGGCACTGTCGGCGGTTACTTTCTGGCAGGCCGAAGCATGGTGTGGTGGCCGGTAAGCAGAACTGGAGAGGGAAGGACAGGTGGGGGCAGGGGTGGGGAGGCCTCAGGAGGCAGCCTGGATCACCCCACTTCTGCCCCTACCCCCAGGTGGGGGCCTCTCTCTTTGCCAGCAACATTGGCAGCGGTCATTTTGTGGGCCTCGCCGGGACAGGTGCAGCAAGTGGCTTGGCCGTGGCTGGATTTGAGTGGAATGTGAGAGCCCCCTTCTTTCACCGATCGCCCTAAACAGGACACCCACTCCTTAAAGCCGATGATCCCTGAGCTGGGGCCCCATGGAAGCCCCTGACTTGGTCGAGGAGACCAGACTGAGACCAGCAACGTGGTGGCTCTGGGAGGAGGGGCTTCATTGCTGAGCCTGGAAGGACAAGAGTTTAGGACGGTGGGAAGAAGGGAGGTGGCCCTGCCTGGCTGAGACCGGGGTCAGGCCGAGGGCTCTGAGGTTCATGTGCCAGTGAAGGGGCACAGAGAGACGGAGGAGAAAGAGGAGGAGCGCTGCTCTTTGAAGAACAGAGGGCTCTGGTTAAGGGCCAGGAAGATGTCCTTCCATTAATGCCCAAGATTTGGCAACAATCCCTTTAAATTAGTCAGAACCCAGGAGCTGGCTCTTTCGGGTTCTCTAAGTCTAGCTGACTGTGGGTGAAAGAGGTGATGTGGAACTTGGGGCCCTGGTGGCTAAGGTCTCCAGGAAGATTGTTCTTGAACTCTAAAAGGTCTACAGCTGTGCCCTACCCCACCCCCTTGCCCCTCTTTCCAGGCCCACGGTCATGCAGAGAAGATCACTCAGACTCTGCAGGGGGACCAGTAAAGGGAGGGGGTGGAGGTTCGGAAACCCGAGTCAGCCCCCACCCACCCCGACGCTGTGCCCGCAGGCCCTCTTCGTGGTGCTGCTTCTGGGCTGGCTCTTCGTGCCCGTGTACCTGACGGCGGGTGTCATCACCATGCCACAGTACCTGCGCAAGCGCTTTGGCGGCCGTCGCATCCGCCTCTACCTGTCCGTGCTCTCGCTTTTCCTATACATCTTCACCAAGATCTCAGTGAGCTGAGCGCGCGTGCGTGCGCACGTGCGTGCGTGTCCATGCGCAGGGCGCCTGGGTGGGCGGGGCCGCGGGAGGCGGTCTGCGCGGGTGGAAGGGCGTGGGGCATGGCGAAGCGCTGGGCTGCCAATGACAGGTTGGCAGTTCGAACCCTCCAAGCGCAGCGGAAGAGAAGACCTGGCGATCAGCTCCCATGAAGCTTTCAGCCTGGCTCCAGTTCTGGAACTCCAGAACCACACTTGGAAACCCGGCAGGAGTTGACATTTCCCCCTCCCCCTCCCACCCCACCCCTATGGCAGACCAGCCTAGAGACCAGCCTAGGAAGCAATGGGCAGTGCTGGGGGTCCTTGGGGCTGGGGCTAGGAGTGTGAAGCCTGGGAAACCAGGGCGTTGTAAAAAGGCGGGAGCCTTCGAGAACCTGGTCAGATCGGGATGTGGGCTGGTGGGCAGGAGGCGGCCCTGGGCCTTGCGTCCTGACCTGCGTACTGCTCCTTCCCTCGAGGTGGACATGTTCTCCGGAGCGGTGTTCATCCAGCAGGCTCTGGGCTGGAATATCTACGCCTCGGTCATCGCACTCTTGGGCATCACCATGGTCTACACGGTGACAGGTGGCCTCGGGAGAGCCTAGGGAAGGGAAGGGGGGCTGGGGGCCGTGCAGCTGTGGGGGGGCTTTAGGGCTGCTCACCAGAGAAGTTCAGATAGGAAGCTGTCAACTCCTATGAAGGACACACTCCCCTTCTCTTCCCTGCGTGGATCTGGAGTTGGAGTGGGGAACGTCTTTTGCACAGCTTTGGAACGCCTGGCAGCGGGGGGCTGGCCTAGCCAGTCCCTGGAATCTCTAGCCAAACCCAGTGTGGTTTTGGAGCTCCAGAACTGGAATGAGGCCAGGTGCTGGCGGGTTTGAAGGGTCTGGTCTGTGGGATGAGGGCTTCCTAGGAGAAGAAGAAAAACAGAGGTCGACAGAGGAGCCTGGTGCCTGGCCAAGGGCGGCTCCCTGGAACCCAGGCCTCAGCTCGCCAGGCCTCTCGGTGGCGGGGTTCAGTGGTCCATAGAACGGACCATCCTTTTGGACTGTATTCTCAGGGAAGGGGCACTTTGTCCCAATTCACACAAACAGCGGATGTGATAGGGGTGGCCTGAGTGTGAAATCACGCGTGGACCTCTCCCCGCTAAACTGGGCCGTTTGCAGGAGGCCTGGCGGCGCTGATGTACACGGACACGGTGCAGACCTTCGTCATTCTCGGCGGCGCTTTGATCCTCATGGGCTACGGTAGGGAGTCCAGCCAGGAGAGGAGGGTGGACGGAGGAAGGGGGCTAGGGGTGGGGGAGGAGCCAGAGGCTCTGGGCGTCCCTGGCACGCGAGCCTCAGGGTGGGTCCTGGCGTGGATGCTGGATCCCCTGACAGTCTTGCTCACACAGCCTTCCACGAAGTGGGAGGGTACTCGGGGCTCTTCGACAAATACTTGGGGGCAGTGACGTCACTGACAGTGTCCGAGGACCCTATCGTGGGCAACATCTCCAGCGCCTGCTACCGCCCCCGGCCGGACTCCTACCACTTGCTCCGGGACCCTGTGACAGGGGACCTGCCGTGGCCCGCGCTGGTCGTGGGCCTTACCATCGTCTCAGGCTGGTACTGGTGCAGTGACCAGGTGCGGGGGAGCAGGGCCTGGACCCCGAGCCACTGAGCAATGCTGCGATGGGCGGGGCTGAAGCACCTCTAGCAGGGCGCGGGGGGGTCCCCAGTGCAGGAAAACACCAGCCCGATGCCACTGGATCCCAGGGACGGGGCCGGGGGTGGAGCTGACCTGGGGCAGCCTGCTGCCAAGGTAGGGGCTACCTGAATGGATTGGCAGGGCCAGTAGCTGCTGAATGTGAGGTGGTGAGGCTGGGGGAGCCCCCAGTGATTGAGCATGGGGGTCGGCCGCGCCTCCTTGCAGGTCATTGTGCAGCGCTGCCTGGCCGGGAAGAACTTGACCCACATCAAGGCGGGCTGCATCCTGTGCGGCTACCTGAAGCTGATGCCCATGTTTCTTATGGTCATGCCAGGCATGATCAGCCGCATCCTGTACCCCGGTAAGGTCCGTCCCGACGCCGGGGCTGCCCACAGATTCTTTCTCGTGCAAATGCCCCAGGTACCGAGGCGCCTTTCCCCGCCTTAAGATTCAGGGCGCGGCTGAGCCCCCGTGGCGTAGTGGTTGTGCGCGGGACTGCGGCCCACTGGGTTGGAGGTTCAAATCCAGCAGCAAGGCTGGGCCTCCTACTCCCACCACCAGAGGGCAGTGATGCCAAAAAAAAAAAAAAAAAGATTCAGGGTGCCCGTTGGGTTGGCAGACCCTGCCTTCCTCCCCTCCCCAAGTCCCCAGCTGGGGAAGGCATCCAGGGGCACTGCCGGCCTCGTTCCCGCAGATGAAGTGGCGTGCGTGGTGCCGGAGGTGTGTAAGCGCGTGTGCGGCACGGAGGTGGGCTGTTCCAACATCGCCTACCCGCGGCTGGTGGTGAAGCTCATGCCCAACGGTGGGTGAGGACGGCCGGACGCGTCGGGGGTGGGGGGGCCCTGCTGCGGAACCTGCGGGCGGAGAGGGCGGCGCCGCGGGGCTCACGGCTGCGCTCTGCCCCGCAGGTCTGCGCGGCCTGATGCTGGCGGTCATGCTGGCCGCGCTCATGTCCTCGCTGGCCTCCATCTTCAACAGCAGCAGCACGCTCTTCACCATGGACATCTACACGCGCCTGCGGCCCGGCGCCGGGGACCGCGAGCTGCTGCTGGTCGGGCGGTGCGGCCTGGGTCTCCCGCGGGGTCCCCACGGGCAGGCGGGAGGCGCCTGCGGGCGGGCGCTGAGGGTCGCCCCCCCCACCCCGCAGGCTCTGGGTGGTGTTCATCGTGGCCGTGTCGGTGGCCTGGCTCCCCGTGGTGCAGGCGGCGCAGGGCGGCCAGCTCTTCGATTACATCCAGGCCGTGTCCAGCTACCTGGCGCCGCCCGTCTCGGCCATCTTCGTGCTGGCGCTCTTCGTGCCCCGCGTCAATGAGAAGGTGAGTGGCGCGCGCGGGCACGTGCCGGGGCGGGGGGGGGGGGCCGCTGGGCCGCGCGCACCCGCACCCCGGGGAGACCCACGCTCTCCTCCCCGCAGGGAGCCTTCTGGGGACTGATCGGGGGCCTGCTGATGGGCCTGGCGCGGCTCATCCCTGAGTTCTCCTTCGGCTCGGGCAGCTGCGTGCGGCCCTCGCCGTGCCCGGCGCTCATCTGCGGCGTCCACTACCTCTACTTCGCCATCGTGCTCTTCTGCTGCTCGGCCCTGCTCACCCTGGGGGTCTCCCTGTGCACCGAGCCCATCCCGCGCAAACACGTAAGCGCCCCCCACCCCTGCACGAAGGGGCCCTCGGCTGGGGCGTCTCTCCAGACTGAAGGTCCACAGGGAGGTGGTGGGGGGTGAGGTTTGAGCTTTTCAGAGCCTGCACACTGTGTTGATTTTAGAGGTCATTTATTCAAGGTCACCTGGGAGAGTGGGGCTGAAGACCACTGGAGGTGGGATGGGGGGCGGGGGAGTTGCAGTCTTCTCTGGAGATTGACTTGTCTCATAGTGGATTCTGGGTCTGGCCAGTCTTTGGGCTTCAGAACAGGCTCTGTGCTTGGTGGTGGGGACAGGCAGCATACTCTGAAAGCCCACAAGGGCTGTGTATGGCGGCCCCGCAGCTGTCCAAGGGCAGAACTGGTCAAGGTTGGGGGCAGGATCCCACAGAGAGGGTACCTGCCCAGAGAGGAGGGCCTAGGGTCGGAAGAACTCCCACCGGGTCCCTGCTCACCCGCCCCTGCCCCCAGCTCCACCGCCTGGTCTTCAGTCTCCGGCACAGCACGGAGGAGCGAGAGGACCTGGATGTGGACGAGGAGGCCCCGGGCCCGGCCTGCCCCCCTGTACCGAATGGACAGGCGGTGGAGATGGAGGGTAGGGTTCATGCTGAGGGGGACAACGGGGGTGGGGGTGGGGGCGGAGGTGCCCCGCTCGCTCCCTGACTGCAAGCCTCTGTTTCTCCAGAGCCCCCGGCCCCCGCCCCCGGTCTCTTCCGCCGGTGCCTGTTTTGGTTCTGTGGCATGGGCGGCAGCGGCGGTGGGGCAGGTGGCCCCCCACCCCCGACCCAGGAAGAGTCTGCTGTGGCGGCCAGGCAACTGGAGGACATCAGCGAGGACCCGCGCTGGGCCCGCGTGGTCAACTTCAACGCCCTGCTCATGATGGCTGTGGCCACCTTCCTCTGGGGCTTTTACGCCTGAGGCCACGACGCGAGACACAGAGCCACGAGCGGGCCAGGGCTCAGCCTCCCGAGGAGTGGGGTCAGGGCCACGCAGAAGAGGGTGAGGGCCGCAGCAGGGGAAGGCCCTGGGTGCCTGGTATCTGTCCGGGGCCCAGTCCAGAGGACTGGCAGCGACTTAGCCAGCCTAGTCGTTGCCCAAAGTCAATAAAGCTGCCGCTTCATCCATCCTGCGGTGGCCGCAGTGTCCTTGCTCCCGTCCGGGCCCTGGGCACCTCCTGGGTGGCTCACAGCACCTTCTTAGCTGGACACTGGGGCCACGTGGCTCTCCACTCATCAACCTCCAGCTGGTGCTTCTCCGTCTTCCAGCCGGCATCCTGCAGCCCTGGGGAGAGAGGCCGTGGGGCGCTGCTGGGGAGGAGACCCTGGGCCGACACTGGGAGGGGCTTGGAGAGGCCCAGGCCGGGTTCAGGTTCTGTGCATGACTTGTGTTCCCCTTGGCTTTGCTGGGTGGGCTCTTGGCAAGTTCTGGACCCTCTCTGAGCGCAGATAAAATGAGGCCCCAAACTTCATCGGGTTGCAGGAATTCATTACGCCCACACATGCATAAGGGCCAGCCTGAGACATAGGCCAAGTGCAAGGACATTGAAAACCTCATGACTTCCCCCGCTGCCCCCGCCCCCCCACCCCTTTCCCTCCAAGACTGTGGGCAATGAAGCAACCTGAGACACCACCCTAGGCTACCCGGGAAACGGAGTCAGAGTTTATCCCTAAGGCCAGAGAGAACTAAGGGATTTCTCACCCAGGTGATTGGGGGGAAGCGGGGGTGGGGTGGGGGTGGGGGGAACCCGAGGGCCATGGGTTACCTTTCAGAAACTTGGGGAACAGCTTGTCCAACACTTGATGTGTCTCCTTGACAATGACCCAGCTATCTGGTCCAGAATCTGAGGGTGGGGGTGGAGGTGGTAGCAGAAACATAGTAGAGAAGATTCCCCACTCCACCCCTACCTACCCAGCCAGTTAGTTACCAGCAGTGCCTCCTACCTGCCTGGTACTGGCTCCTCAGCTTGAGCAGCTCTGCTGGGAGAGGCCCGCCTCCCTGAAGGGCTCCAAGCACCAGCCCATGTGTGGCAGCTCTCAGGACTGTCTCGGGGCCTGCTGTCTGGCTCAGAGCCACCTGCGCCTGTTCTGGAGAGACCCAGCGACCCACTGATGGCAGGGGAGGGTCATTGTCTCAGAGCCCCATCACGGAGCTGCACTTGTCTGGCCCTAGAGGGCGGCCCCCCCACCCTTTTCCTGGAGGTCGGTTATTTTGCACACCTTTCCTGGTTAGCGAGCCCGCAGGCTGGTGGCGTGTCTTGCTCATCCGCAGGGCCTTCTCTAGCTCTCTGTGGGGCTGGCCTGAGAAGCGGCTAAGCCCCCAGTGACTCATTGAGAGAGACTGCAGCACCTCCCACAGTAGTCCCCATTCGGACTCTGTCTTTCCAGAGGTGACCGCTCCAGGTTGGGTCCCAGAGACCAGCAAAGGCCAGAGTCTCATCTGAGTCCCTGTGCTGCCATCTACTGAGGTCCCTTACAGAAGCCGCGTTCTTTACTGGACCCTCACGCCTGCCCTGCAAGCGAAGGAGTTGGGCAGTGGCTGGCTTCGTTTTCCAGAGGGGCGAAGGGAGTTGCACTGGGGTGTGCCGCTCAGTGACCCGGGAAACCCCCTGCCTGCCGTGGAGGAGAGCAGCCCTGCGAGGAGTTCCTGAGTCTGCCCGTCTTTCTCTCACCCACAGCGGGTGGTTTTGAACCTGCCACCTTGTGGATGGCAGCCCCGCGCACGAGCGCGACGCCACCAGGGGCCTCTGTGAAGCAGCCAGCATGTCCATGTGTGGGTCTGAGTCTAGGCTCCCCGGGACACCAGGCAGCCTGTGGACTGCAGCGGGCTGGTCCACACAGGGGTCCTGGGGCTGGGGGAGTGAGGGTGAGTCGCAGGCTGGGAGAAGGTCCCACACTCACTTCGAGACTGGTCCCAGTGAAGGAGGTAGGCTTCTTGGTGCCCCTCTGTCAGCTGCTGCAGCTCCGAGACACTGGGGGTGGGAGGGGTGGGGGGAGAGTAGCAAGCAGTGGAGGGGGGGAGAGAGCAAAGGTGGCCATAACCGTCTAGTCACTGGAATTGCCACCTAACTGGTAACGGTCCATCCTTCATCCACCCTGACACCCCCCACCTCCTTCCCGCCAGTGATCACCCCTGGGTGTCCCAGCCCTGCTTTCAACTCCACGGGGGTGCCCCGTGGAGCAGGGGGGAGCCAGCGTGCCCTGGAAGGTGTGCGTGCCGGGAATGAGAGTGGCAGTTGAGGTAGGGGACCCTGGTCTCTCACCTGGAAATCAAGCGGTGCAGGGGGACGCCAAGGGACAGAGACGGAGATGACCAAAGGCCTGTGGGAAGATGGCGTCAGGATGCCCGGGCTGGGGGTTGGCCTGAGAGACAGAGACTGGAGGCCGGGGGCCGGGGTCACCTGTCCACAGCGGCTCCATCGGGTTGGCCGAGGTGGGGCTGGGCACCTCTCCGCTCTGCAGGAAGCGTGTGAGGACCAGCCTCAGCCGGCCTTCATTCAGGGTCTCCATGACCAGGGCGCGGACTGCCCGGTAGTTGGCGTAGATGTGGAGAGCGGTGAGCAGGAAGAAACAGGCCAGGCTGCAGCTGCGGCCGGAGAGCGTGGTGGTCAGCGAGACCGAGGGCCACCCCCCCGCAACCTCCCATCCCTGGGCCCCGCCTCACCCGGGCCGCTCCGACACCAGGGGAAGCATCAGGAGGCTGACCAGCAGGCCGGCCAGGTTCACCAGCGTCTCCTGCGAAAGGGCGAGGGGGTCAGGGGCTGGAGGTGCGGCTCTTCCGGGTCAGGCGGGAATGCCCTTGAGCATCCTTTGTTGCATCCCGCCTGCTCTGAGCCCCCTGGGGCTCCCTGCGGCCATGGGGGCGCCCAGTCAATTATTAGCCTTTCTGAATACTCCGGCAGAGGACGCTGCTGCTTCTCTGCCCGGGGAGACCCGACACTCTTGGAAGGCACTTCTTTGCTTGGCAGGCGCTGCCAAGGCACACCCGCGCTCAGGCAAGTCCAGAGTGGGGGGCGGCATTTGGGGGAGGAGGGGGGCTTAAAGGGCGCTGAGCCAGGCTGCTCCCTGCAAGGTCGGCAGTTCAAAGCCACCTGCCGCTCCCTGGGCGAAAGTCAGGGCTTTCTACTCCCATCAGCGGGCAGGGTGTCGGCACCCTGTGGGGCGTCCGGGAGGGCCGCTATGAGGGGCAATGAGGTCGGGGTGCTCAGGGTCCCTGCAGACTGCTGAGAAGCAGCAAACGGGCTTGAACAGGAGTTGAGGGGGGGAAGAACCAGAATCAAACCTTCTCTTCTGAGAATCAGTCTTATCAGTCTGAGATGACTAGAGCTTCTCTCCCAAGCTGGGGAGAAGAGGAGGGCAGGGAGTGGGGGGAGGGTGGCAGGCGGGGCTGCTCCCCGAAAGGTCGGCAGTTCAAAACCACCAGCCGCTCAGTGGGAGAGCAAGGCTTCCTACGGCCACAGATGTCTCCTGGCCGTCCAGTCGGTGCCCTGTCACAGAGTCAGCCCCCACAGGTCAGGGCAGAACTAGCCCTGAGAGCGTCCAAGAGCACGACTCCGCCAGTGCCTAGACAGTCCCGTCTCTCCCCCAGGGAACGGCTGATGGTTTGAACTCTGACCTATGGTCAGCAGCCCCACGCACCCCCACGATGCCACCAGGGCTCAGCCTTGGGAACAAACCCACAGGGTCAGGGCCCCTCTGCCCGAGGGTCAGAATCGTTGTGATAGGGGAGAGACCCTAGGCCACCCACTGGCTCCCCTGGGAGAGGAGGCTCTGGGCGGGTGCTGGCCGGGATGATCTGCAGCTGGCGAGCGCTCCCGTCCCGGCCCTCCAGGCCAGGGGTGGGCAGTACTCAAGACCTGGTCAGTCCCAGCAGCCACCCCACGTGGCTGAGCAGCATCAGCAGAAAGTTAGGGGGAGGGGGGGTGGCCCCACAGGTTGGGCCCGTGTCCCAGGCTGCCCTGTGATGTGCTGGGCCAGCAAGGCCTGCTAAAGTGCTGAGTGGAGACCTCCCGCCAGTGACCCCGGCCACCCCACAGGCCGGTGCTCCTGGACTCCTGACGTCTTTCGTCTGTGGCGCCACCTGCCAGGCTGGTCCTGGCTCGAGAGGGGGTGCTGAGAGGCTCCCACTGAGCTTGCTGGCACCAGAGCCTGTGCCTGGCACCCGTGTGCCCTCAGAGTGGGAGGAGGGAGCGCCCACCTTCTTCCTGCAGGCTCCCACCCCTGCCCAGGGTCACTCAGGGGCTTCCCCCCAGACTCCCCAGCGGTGGCCAGGCCTGGACGCACACCCCCACTCTGTTCCCCGTCGTCCCCGCCGGTCTCTGCGGCTCACCTGGCTGCTGTCCTTGGCGGATACGTCGGCCATGTTATTTCTCCGGGCCTGGTGCATGGTCAGTGCGGCCCGAGTGGCCCCGCCGGCCACGCCCACAATGCACTGGGTGAGCAGACAGCAAGGGTCAGAGGGACTCCTTGGTGTGGCTGCGGAGGCCCTGGGGTGCATGACCCCAGGGCTCCCAGCAGCCCCTGCCAGCTCTGCAGGCTGTCTTTGGCATCCTGTCCTCTCCTCCTTCACGGCCCCTCTGCCCACCTGCCCTCTTGGCTGAGGAGAAAACACAAGGCCTGCCTACCTCGCTACCCTCCAGGGAACTTGCTCCGAGAGCAGCCCGCAGACCACTTCGCCCCCCTCCAGCTCTGAGTGTGGGGGACCCACCCCCACTGAGCTATCAGGCCCAGGCTGGTTTCCACCCTCCTGCCTAGACCGGAGCCTCGCCTGCCTTTGAACAAAATAAACTTGCTTATTGAGGGATCGTTTATTGATGAGCCAGCTCCGTGAAGGCAGGGGCACCTGCTGTGTGCCCGCTCTATGAGAGGCTCTGTAAACACAGGGTAGATGGTGGTGACCAGGGACACCCGGGTCCCAGACGGCAAGGTCCTGGTGCCCGAGTGGCCAGGACTGGGTAGGACTGCCTCTGAGTGTCTCCAAGGCTTACTTCTTTACAGCAGCCGGGCCGTCCCGGGCGGGGCAGCTTGTTGTTTGGGGCTGCTGACCCTGTGCTGAGCAGCTTAGTGCACCACCCACTGCGCCACCAGGGTCCGGCTCGGCGCCTGGACCGGGGAGGCTACAGAGACTCAGAGCTGCCCAGTGACGGTCTGCCTCGGCCGTTCCTTCCCCTTCAGCTTGCTCCTCAGGGCCGCCGGGACATCCATCACTCTCCTGGGGGCGGCCTGCCCGCACCCCTGCCCCTGCCCTCCCCTGGCCCCAATGCTTCTCCTCTGGGATCCCCACGCATCTCTGTGTGATCCTGGGTGGTGGGTCCGTGCCCCAAACACCTAGCAGATACTCGGCACAGTGTGCGCAGAGAGAATTAGAGCTTGTCCTCCTGCACGATGTTGGTGCCTGGACGCCACGCCTCCCACCGCCCGGGCCCCTCCCATGCTGAGGCTCCCAACCCTGTCTTAGACTGAGTGCTACACTGTGGCTTTCCTGGGACCCAACGTCCCCCATGCTCTCACCCTTTGAGATGGACCCAGGCCGGGCTCAGCTGTGACCCCCACCCCCACCCCCAGGCAGACGCACCGAGGCAGGTATTGTAGGCATGGGGGTGACCTGGCAGGGGCTACCTTGGCCAGGTTGCTGGCGCAGATGACCATGGTGAAGCAGAGAGGGTACATGGGAGCCATGATCTCAAGGAACATGGCCACATCGTTAAGGACGTCGGCGAAGAGCCTGAGGGGAGGGGACAGAGGTGAGGGACGGGAGACCTTTCCAAGGGAGGCGGGCCAGCTCCCCCTCTGCCGCAGCCCCACCGCACCTCCACTGCTTGGCGTTCCGATCCAGCTGGCTCCTGTGGGGAGACGAGGAGACAGTCCTTGGGGCCCAGGGACAGGGACCGGCCACGCCGTGCGGGAGGTAGCTGGGGACAGCCCCAGGTCGGGGCGAGGTCTCAGGGGCAGACCTCCTGTATCAGTCACCACCGCTTGCCCCTGCTGCCACCCACCGTCACTGGGAGGCCCTATGAGCCCCGGGATCCGGCCTTGCCAGGCTCTGCCGGGTTGGGGAAGCTGCCTGCAGTGGCTGCCTCACGACCCTCTGCCCCTGTCTGAGGGGCTGCGCCTGCCCCCCCCCCCCCGCCTTCTCCTGTCCTGCGGCCCCACCATGGTGCTGGTGTCCGAGCCCGCCGTCACAGCCACGGGCTGAGTCGACCCATTGTGTGCAGGGCCCTCTGTGTGTCCGCAGCCCCCGACTTGGCCAAGCATGAGAGTCCGGGCCCAGGGCTGGGCTCCTGACCACGCGTCCGGGGCACGTGAGACCCTCGCCGTCCGGTCCGGGGAGCCCTGGGAGCCGCTTCCGTGGGAGAAGGTGCACGGAGTGGGGCACCGGTTTCACACCCCACAACTCGCTCTAGTCTTGTTCACGGATGGCCTCCCTGAGTCCTGTTTCGATTCTCCCCCCCCCCCTCCTGATCCCCGTCCTCGGGGAGAGCCCTGCCCTGTGTTCTGAGAGGCGCGCGTCCCCCTACTGTACGTAGACTCCTGGGGGGGGGCGGCGAGTTCATGTCCAGACCTGAAGCGTGACAAGAGCAGGACTCTTCCTGGGGCTTCCACCGGTCTCTATCTGACCAGGAAGCCTGGCCTTTTTTTTTTTTTTTTTTTGGTGGGGGGTTTGAGTTTTGTTCCAAACTCTTCCCCTCCTCTATCCAGCACTTTTACTTATTTTATTTTTTTATTTTTTGGGCATCACTGCTCTCCGGTGGTGGGAGTAGGAGGCCCAGCCCCACCGCTGGAATTGAACTTCCATCCCAGTGGGCCGCAGTCCCGCGCACAACCACTACGCCACCGGGGCTCAGCCCTACTTATTTTTTTCATTGTATCAAGCTGTCGCTACCAAGCCAGGCAATGTGATAGGGTCTTGCAGTCACGGCTACCGTCAACTCTGGAACCATGTCTTCTTTCTTGTTCCCACTGCTGTTACTCCCCCCACTCCTTCCAGGCCCTTCTAACTTAAGGCTTCCCGGGCACTTGGAAGGGGTGGCTGGGCTCGGAGCCCGAGGTCTGCAGGGATTAGTCTAGGGGACACCAACTTTTGAACCAAGCCTGTCCCTCACAGCAATTAAAAGAATTATAGAACCAGCCATACCTTTTTACAAACAAACAATTCCCCATGGTCTCTTTTAAATGTGTCCGTTTGACTTTGGAGCCACAGGAATGTACTGGAAGAGCTGCCATCGATGGCCCTTTGGTTTCTCCCTTCCTGCCTCCGGGCAGGGAGAGCCCGAGAGCTGTGCCTGAGAGGGCTGCTCGGGAGCTTCTGCGAGCACCCCCGGTCCCTCCCTGCTCACCAAAGCAGGGTGCAGACCATGGCACCAGGGGCTCTGGGTCGCTGACTGTGGTCCTGAGCCCTCAGCACATCAGTGCACAACACCCCCACCCCGCGGCTTAGTTTTAGCTCGGTTTCCCCAGCGAGTTCTTCAAGGGGTTCAAGAAGGAAGATGGAAGAATGTCTTGAAACAGGGCTGTGGTAGCCGCTGAACAATCTGCACAGCGCAGCTATGGAATGATCCCGTGTCTGCGCCTGCTCCTGGGATAATGGCTTTGCAAACACAAGAAGCTGAGTGCTTCTCCTCATTTTCCCCCCCTGTACGCTGGGTCCACGTGCAGCAAAGGCCTCTACGCCTGAGCACACGTCCTCTGCGGGGTGGACTTCGGCCCGAGCGCGCGGGGGTGGGGGGTACTACCACTTCTGAGGGGGGAAGCAGGCCGCCCAGGTGCCTGAACCGCTTCAGGAGGATGGATCGTCATGGCAATGCCTCTGACTGCCCCAAGCCCGCCAGCCACTGGGCTCACCGGCCCATCCACCCGCCCGCCCGCCAGGTGAGGTCGGTTGTTAGCGGGCCACTGGCAGACACTGTCTCCTCCCTCGTTTGCACAGAGAGACGTCTGCAGAGCCGTGCAGAGCTCTCTGGCTGGCTCGACGGCGTTGTTCATGCTGGGCCACAGAGAGGCAGGTCCGTGCTCTTGGAGAGAGAGCTGGACCCAGCAGCCCGGGCACGGCACTCCCTCAAGATCCCTCCATGCCAACTGCCAAATGCTCCCTCAGCTGGAGACTGGGGAGGGGAGGAGCGGGGAGGGCGACCTGACAGTGCCCTGTGCGTCTGTCCCCACCATGTGTCCTGCGGGTCAGTCAGAGGACACACCTGCGCTTTCAGAGAGCTCTGGGATGGGGACACACCGACACTACGTTTAGGTGAATCTAGACGTGACCCAAGGGCTTAGGAAGACAGGTCTGACCTTTTGAGGGGGCAGCCCGAAATACGCCGTCGGGGAAGTCAAACTCACCCCTTCCACCAGGCGAAGACAATGCGGCCCAGCATGCCAGTGGAATCTGGGGGAGAGAGGAGAGCACTGGTCAGGGAGCAGGACGATCGGGGGGTGGGGGTGGGCAGAATCATCTGCGTCCTACTGGGTCCCAAGCCTCGGGAGCGAGTGAGCAAGACCCAGACCCTGGCTCTGCAGAGTCCAGCCCCACCAGCTCTGAGGTAGGGGCCCAAGAAAAGTGGGGGCCATGCACATCAAACATCGACGAGACCCTAATGATGCTCTATGCAGGATGGCTCCCACCGGTGAGTGAACAGGTCACAGGTTGAAGAAGAGGCAGACCCTAGAGCAGACACTCAAGGGCATACCAGAGCACGAGGGGTCAAGGAGCTACCACTGCTGTCATCCGAGCCCAGCCCAAGCTTTATCCAGCTCCTACAGACCACCTGGTCATGGGATACACGTCTCCCCAGGTACGTGTCGACCTGGCCGGGCCGC
>PVJH01020443.1:0-40685 GCA_004026705.1 Nesogale talazaci | reverse complement strand
GGGGGGTGGGTACCATCTGTTGCTTTTTTCAAAAGGGAATGATGACTTTGAAGTGGGGGTGGGGGGTGGGAGGCTTTGTGCCCACGGCACAGAGCTCCTATGTAGTGGAGCCCAAAGTCCTACTTAGGCAAGTTGACTGCAGAATCTCACTGTTACCAATTCGGCCATAAAACCTAGTTGTGCTCAGAAATCCCCAAGGGGAGGTGGTTCAGGGCATGCAGGTGGGCAGTGTTGATGCCCTCATCTCCTGCTCTGGGTCACCTGTTGGAAACACAGAAGGGGAAGGGCCGGCCCATGGATAGTGGATAATGGAAGAGAAGTGGCAGGCCCGAACCCTGGGGCAAGCACAGCTAAGAGGATGCCAGCACCAGTCACCGAGAGGCAGGAGAGTGGGAGGGCAAGAAGAGAAAGAGGTCTGATACACCCAGAGACTCATTTCCAGCTGGCAGTGGTCACTGTCGTCAAAAGAACTGGATGCAGGGCTCACCCACCCGCACCTCCCTGCCCCCATAGACACGCCCCGATGTCCAAACAGCCCGAGGTGGGCAAAGAGAAGAGAGAATAAAGGAGATGTGCTACCTACACCACACACACACACACACACACAGCCACAGAGAGTGACGCCCTGGTACACGCTGCAGCCGCATGCTTCGTGTAGACGTCCCGCTGAAAGGAAGGGCCGGGGCTGCACAGACCCCCTTACAGGAGCCACCTGGAACAGGCAATGCCAGGAGCAGTGGGATGGGGCCTTGGGGAGATTCTGGGCTTCATCGGCGAAGGTTGTAAAGCATGGTGAATGTAATGAATGTCACCAAGTTACACACAACAAAATGTTTTGTTACTTGTATTTCATTAACCTCAGCTCCCCCCCGCCCCGCCCCCCCACCAAAAAAGAGCTGTCAAATAGTAAAGAAGGGTCTAAAAAGGAGACTATGTGGCTGGATTTGGCAGAACAAAAGAAGTCAATGGTGATCGCACAGAGCCGAGTTCGGAGGCGCGGAGGCAGCCGTGGATGGGAAGTCAGGAGGATATGCAGAAAACAGACGCAGACGCTCCTGTCGGGAACCGGATGGCGCTGTGAGCAGAGAGCTAGGCGCTCTGCAGAGAAGGGACTCGGTCAGTTTCCAGGAGGTGGGGTTGGGGTTCTCAAAGATTTTTCTGAAAAAGTGCCTTGCCAATCATTCTTGCACCTCCCGGGTGACGCTTCTCCGTGACCCCGACCTTCCCTCTCACTCACTCAGGGACCCCGACAGGACCCAGCAGACCTGCCCCTGAGGGTCTGAGGCTGTAACTTGGAGCCCTGTGCCTTATTCAGTGCACCACCAGGGGGCCTGTCCTTCCCTCCCTCCAGCATATTGATATGCTGGAGGTGCTCCCAGGTGCTCAGGAGATGAGAAATCCCTCAATGCCTTAAGAGATGGAAAGCAGTGGATTTGCTTGGTAAAGATTCGCTTGGGTAGATCGAGTTGGAGAATATATCCAAGGATATATTCTTTATCCAAGGATAAAGTTACACAGTGTTATGAACACACATTTCTAATACATCCCGAAGAGCAAGTAAAATGTAGAAAATTCAGAAAGAATTATTAAAAGTATTAAAGGCTGAGTCCTGGATGGAAACTTTGGGCCAAAGTTTCACACTGTCTCCTCTGTGGACATGGTTCTTGCTATATGCAGAAATAGAAGCAGGTGCTAGCAAGAGGATGGAAGATACCAGGCCCTGCCAGAAGAACCAACAGATCCGTCTTGGAAGAAGTACGGACAGAAGGGCCCTTGGCAGCGAGCTCAGTGAGGCCTGTATTACTGGGAGGAGCTTCATGCTTGGGCAAGCTGAGGGTCAGTGGGGAAAAAGGAAGACCTCCATAAGACAGCCTGACACAGAGGCTACAACAATGGGCTCAGACACAGCAATGCGTGTGAGCCTGGTGCCGAACCTGGGGTGGGGTGAGGGGTGTTCATTCTGTTGTACATAAAAGAGACCACTCTTTGGGGGAGCCCACTGGATGACGTCTCACCACAACAACCTGAGCGGAAATCGCCCGCTTCCTCCTTTCTGTGTCTCTCTCCCTCCCCGCCCCCCCACCCCCGCCAATGCTTTCTCTGAAAGCGCTCTCCAACGGCGCCCACTCTGCTTCGGAAAGCTAGTCACGACCTTGAACTGCGATAAATTCTTCTATCACTGGTTACTTTACTCTTGGGGTATAGTTTATGTCCATTAAGATATAAGTTAGCCCAGGCATACATATATGTAGTGTGATTTACTATAAAAATATATCACCGATCATCTAACTACCATCAGAATCAAGAAAAAAAGAACAATTCCATAGAACCATTCCCCAAAGTTCCCCAGTGCCTTTCAGTAGCAGCCCCTCCTCACAGACCCCTCACATCTGTTTTCTTTGACTCTCATTGTGCTGTGCGTCCAGCTTCTCTCAGGCGCACAATGCTTCTCACACTCATCCCGGTGGCTCTGGGCATCTGTGGCTCCTTCCTTTTGCTTTATTTTCCCTTGCTGCAGAGTTTCCCACTGCACAGGCACACTTCAGTCCAGTGACTTCCAGCTGATGGACACTGGCGCTGTTCCAGCTTGGGGCTCACATGAACAAAGCTGCTGTGAACACACGTCTGCACACGTCATTGTGTGTGCGTGTCCATGTTTCACTCCTCTCGCATACATGGGAGAGGGGTTGCTATGGTCTATGATGGCCTTAACCTTGTGGGGCTGGGTGGGGCTTCACAGGAATCGGCAAATGAACTGGACTTCAAGCCCTTGGAATCTGGAAGGTGGATGAGTGAGAACCTGACTCTTGTCCCCTGAGACTTCAAGGGGGGAAACCGGCTGGAGCTGTCTCCAGATGTCAGCAGAGTAAGGACACAGTGATTCTGTGAGTCATCTGCCCCTTTACCGCTGGCAGGTGGAACGCCTTGCTCTTAGAGACTCCTGGGACGAGCTGCAGGGATGGTGAGATCGGAGCAGAGGAGGTAGACAGTGAGTGGGTAAGGGGAATCTTCAGTGAGCAGCTTGAGGAGAGGTTTGATCCGCTCTGTCAAGAGGCCCCTCAGAGGGTCTCCTCCCTGGACAAAAAGCCAGCTCTGGACGGCTGCTCCGGCCAGAGTGCCAATATTGCATGGCAACTGGTCCACTCAGTAAGACTGTGCCCTTCCCTTGAACCCTTGTCTCCGTGAGCCTACCACGGAAGACTCGGCCACAGTAGAGGGTGGACGTGGGCAGGGTGAGGCATGCAGAGAGAAAAGAAGGCAATCCCATCCCCTCCCTCTCTGCTGCTGGCCCCACATCTCAAGCAACCCTCGCTGGGGAGGTGGACGGCTACGAGTGGGTGGTTCCTACTCGTATTTTGACCTGGAAGGAGGTTTTCTAGCTGCTGACAGGAAACGTCTCTTTGCCATAAAGGGTCTAGAAAAGCGGTGGGACCTTATCTCGGCTAAGGCTCCACAGTGCCAGTCTGGTGGAGATGTAGTGAAAGTGGCTTCCGGATTTCATGCAAGGCACCCCGCTCACTCAATGTAACAGTTACGCTATTTTACAAAGGCCTCATATCCTGGAGAACAGACAATCGGATGATGAAAGTGGAAGCAGCACTCAGAGTGCCCATAAACTAAAAACAGCTTGTGTAACTCCTCTCCTTCCTTTCCGTTTTTTTTCCACGTGGATCTAGCTGGAATAGGGAGATGATCTCTTGCTAATTCTTTCTAGCCAGAAAGGATATGCACAAAACAATTACTTCTGGTCCCTATCCACAGGGCTTCATGCAAATTACCTACATTCTCTACTCCTCTCAACTTCTTACCAAACGGTCAGAATGAGCACAACTCTGCCAAGACTAATAGGTATGTATGTTCCAAAGGTTCATTCAGAAATGGAGGAAAACTTAGGATTGGGGATATGCTTTTTCTTACAGAAGCAGAAACATCATATCCTTTGGTCTTAGGCTGATAAAGAACATGATGTTGACATTTCACTGTAGTCAATCTTATCTGTAAGATGGTTTCCAAGGGAGAAATACAATTCTCTTTTTCAGAATTCGTCTCAAGGTGAAGAGGCACCAGCGTGTACATAAATAGTTCCAAGTATGAGTTAGCTCAGAACTGCTTCACTAAAAACAGCAGAGAGGGCCTCAGCATTTGCATAAGGTAGTTTTCATTCTTCAAGTCAGTGGTTATTCTCCACATATTTTTTGGTTTGAGAGAAAAAGGTAAATAAACCCCAATTTAGTTTCACATTTTTTGTTTTCCAGTCCATGTGGGTTATACACAAGGCTGCTTATGTGTCAGGAATTGTATGCAGTGTCTTTTTTTTTTCGTGGTCAGTTTTAAAAAAACTAACAAGAGACCAGCAAAAATCTTAAAAACAGTAATAAAATACTGACTACTGCAAGTAGCTGAGAACCAGAACAATACATTACCAAAGGAACCATGGGTAACATAAACAGATCTGTTTTTCCATGAGAGAGAGCTGAATACAGTTTGTGGGCTTTGTGGTCACAGGAAATCAGCTATGAATTGTAAAGATTCCTTAAATCTGAGCCTGCTCACCAAGGGCCTGACTTTGCCTTTGTGATTTAAGAAATTCAATAGGCTTAAAACAAAGACTCAATGATCATCCAGTAAGATTAAGAGCAACTATTTCCATTGCTTTGAGGGTAATTCAATCAATGCAAGTTGGACTAAAGATATGTTTATATGTAATTTCCTTTTACATGGCGCGAGGAACCAAGGCAAAAAGAATTAGGAACCACTTGAGGTAGAAGGGTGAGGCTCAGAGCTTGCCCCACCAGAGTCTAAAACAGGCAAACAAACATGCATTAAACATTGTGCTGCTGGCACGAGAGAAGGCGAATAAACCCACAGCACACAACGTAGTGGAGAAATGCACAGATGGCAGGGCTACGGGCTGACTAACCCTAGTGGTGTTGGAGGATAGCTAGAGAACTGGTTCAGGAGGTTGACCATCGGCTAACAGGACTTCTACTTAGGAAAAGAGGTAGAACCCTGCCTTATTTCACACCCAGAACACACACAGGGACAGTAACCTCCGAATAGGCCAAGAAGAAGAGGCCATCATCAGAGAATTACGGGCGGGCAGATTTTAACTTGATCACAGATGCTGTTTAGCAGGACTCCCAAGTCACACCACCCTCCGCTGTGGCATGGGCCCTGATGCAGCGCGGTCTGCCCAGCGTCTGTGAGGGTCACCTCTGTCCTCTCGAGAGCCGTTCCGGGGGGCGGGGTTTGATGGGCTGGGTACCTCCACAGTGTCACTACACGTGGAGGGAAAAACGGACAGTCAACAAGCAATCTCAAAGTGGAAAAGGACATACTGGGGACGGACGTCACATTATTTTATACCGATTCCATGGACAACATCACATATAAAACTGTAACAGAAGCCCCAAGTATCCTACAGTTAGTGTGGAATTCTAACAAAGCCGTCAAACTAACTAGACAGTTTGCACCGTCTATTACACGGCATGCTCTGTCAGGAAGGGAGCCGGGGTTTCTGTGTATTGGTCCTTCTCTGTCCCCTGGGGACACTGCATGGCAAATGGGTGATGGACCGAGCCAGTTCTTTACACTGTCCCACAGTGCCGTGTGGCAATGATCTAGATTCAAATAATATTAGTGGTTCTGATTTAGTATTTAATGAAATATCAATGTGACCCGCCTCTCACGGGGAGCACAGAGGAGCCGGGGTGAGCAGGGTGGAGGTTTTTATCGCAGGCCATGGGGACTTCCTGGGTGAAAAGGAACTTCTCCTCAGGGGAAATGTACAAACAAAGCCTGTCTGCTGCGTGCCATGCAGTGTACGCTCACAAGCAGCCCGACGGAGGAGGGTGCCCTTTGGAGGGCTCTAGCACGCTCAGCCCGTGCCACAGCGCCATTTATAAGGTAGGCTGTTCAGCAGGTGTTGGACCCTTGTGAGACTCAGGAAATACAACCTTGTGAGACTGAGGAAGTCACAGGAACGAAGAATCAAGGTAGCTTTATCAGTATTAAAAAAAAATATTTTGGGGACGGGAATAGCTTGGCAAGGGGCAGGACAGACATCGTCTTTGGATGATGGGATGCTGTCCGACCGGGGCATCTTCCGACACTACGATCCCAAGCCCAGAGATGCATTCCTTCAAGGTTTTGGCTCACGTCTAAGAAGTTTGCATAAATTTGCTCCTTGAATGCTGGGGGGAAAATATCATCTGGGGTGAAGGGCATCAATGGCTGTTTCCCCTGAAGTAGTAGTTAGTTGGTCACGAACTTCCTGGACTGGAAAGTGACTGTGTCATTCATGTCGGCAGTGGGTGCGCTGGTAGCCAGAAGGGAAAAAGTCAATGGTTCAATTTGATACCGCCACGATCATGTAATTCCCACCATATGACTTTGTCCTCCAAACCCCACACCCACCTCCAGCAAGGTGATTACAATGCACAGTGACCGTATACTGGGCTTCTGGGGCTGTAAATCTTAATGGGAGCCGCTGGGCCTCGTCTTTCTGTTGAGAAGTGGCTGGTGGGCTTGAGCAACCAGCCTTGCAGTCGGCAGCATGATCTGTAACCCACTATGCTTCCAGGGCTCCAAGATCAATTGGTTAAAAAAAAAGGGGGGGGGTTATCTACTGACTGGAGCCCTGGTGGCACATCGGATTAACTACAACGTTAGCAGTTTGAAACCACTAACTACTCCTCGGAGAAAGTGGACAAAGCTTGCTACGCCTATACAGAGTTCATGTTTCTGAAACCCACAGGGGGAAGGAATTCTCCGTCGGGAGTGACTTGGAATCGACGTGGCAGCAGCGAGTTCAGTTTGTTTGCTGTGCTCACTGATGGATGGATGGGAAATGAAATATCTTCGGAGCTCAAGTTTCGAAATAACCTTTGAGGAAAAAATACACATGCTAGAAAGCGAGTATCTCTAGTGATAGCCATTTATAGGAAACCCAGCCCTCCAGTGACTCATCCTGCAATACGGGAGCTGCCCTCCTCTCCCCCGCTTCTTAAGACCCAGATCCAAACCACAGGCAAAGGAGGATTTCTATGAATAAAACGGTTATTGGCATTAAAAAAAAAAAAGGCTCTGGGCTTTACTCTGAAGCTGGACTATTAGCTTCACCAGCTGAACCGTGTAGATAATGGAAGGAACGCATCAGAGGAGGGAGGCGTCGGCCTGGGGCTATGCAGAAAACCTCAGAGGAGCAGCCCAAGGCTGGAACAAGCGTGGTGGCCTGTGGCTGCTTGGTCCACTCGTGGACATGTGGCCCGACAGCCTGGCGGCGAGGACGGTGAGAAGGGAGGGCGCCCAGCGGGTGCAGGCTTCGTCCTTCAAACACACAGCCGGCAACTGCGAGTTTCCATCCGGGACACTCTACCGGTGTGCTGCGAGGAAAGCCTTCATGGAACATGCTTTTGTTCACTGGAGAATACATCCAGCCCCACCGTCCTTGGCGAGGCCAGGGAAATGGGACTGCCGCTGAAGTCGCACTTCACCTTCTGTCCTCATTTGAAGCCACAGCGGCCCTGGTGATGTGAACCAGGGCGTTTCTGATGGGATAAAATTGCTTCTGACTGGGATTGCTTCGCGCCTCAGAACACAAACCCCTCTCGTGCGCCTCATGCGCGATCACGGATCGGATGTTCTTTGAGGGCCCAGTCCTTCCGGTACCAATTACTGGAGACCTAAGATTCTGTCAGGAGTTGTAAAAATGCTACTCCGGTCAAGACAAAATTAGAGCTTAAATCCAGTTGAGCAGAACCTGATATGGGCACAATCGACTGTTTTTAGAACTGTGGTTAATGTTCAACCACATGAAAATTTCCGATTTTCCTAAGAGCCCCACAGAGCCAGCCGTGTCTCGAGCTCCCCCTGCCGGCTCTGTCGCTGTCCTTCATCCTTCCCTGGGGAGCTGTGCCGCACAGGGGAGGGGGCTCACAGCGAGCCTACAATAGACTTTCCCTTCTGGGAAGGCAGATCTTTGCCAGAGTAAAAGCACAGCCACTTGTTTCCTGTGGGCGCGGCTGGTGGATCTGAACCAACGACTTCGCAGCTAGCGGCCCGCTGCGTAGGCCGCGGTGCCACCAGGGCTTCCTCGGCGGAGAACGCTGGCATATGTGGGATCTTAGGAGATGCAGTCCAGCTCCCTCATTGATGGGTCAGGGGATGGCGGTCCCAGCCTCCTGCCCGACCTCCTTCCACTGAAGCACGATCTCAGTGTCTGCATGCATGAGACCTCGCTGAACGTGGGGTCGACAGCCTCACGCCAGGACTCTCCACATTCTTCAAGGTGTAGACAAGGGCATCTGACACCAGTATTCCGGGCAGACCTCGGAGCCTCCAAGTGTCCATGTTCTCGCGTTGCTTGGAGTGCCCAGCTCAAGTCACCGACTGTAGTGCCCTCACGTGATGAGTACTTAAGGCACCCCCCCCACCCCCCCACGGGCTGTTCCACCCGTCGTCACAACTCATACCTCGGAATACTTGGATGTGCTCACCACACAGTCACAAAGAATGGCCACGTTACATTCTGTTGGAGGAGCCCTGGTGGTGAGTGGCTATGTGCTGGGATTCTTAACTGCAGGGTCGGCAGCTTGAAGCCACCCCGGGGAGAAAGATGAGGCTTTCAGGCTCACTGTCCCGGCAACTCACCGCTCTGCCCTGTCCTACGGGGTCGCTTTAGGCCCACAGGGACTCAGTGGGAGAGAGTCTGTTTTGTGGTTGTTGATGACGAAGGCGATGTGATAGCTACCACCCACAGAGTACCCGGTAACATACCGAGCACGGGGGTAGGACTTCACAGAAAATCACTGGCAAGGTAGGTAACGCGAACCTCATTGCACAGAGAAGGAATGTGAGGGCCGCCGTGCGCCCAAGGTTTGCTGGTTTGCCATCAAGGTTCTACGACTTCCCCTGGCCTTAGGACCCTTGCATTTCACTCATTCTTCAATCAGCAGCGGTAGTAAAACCAGCACCACCACCCACCTCTCCTGCTTTGGGCAAAAGGCACTTTACTAAACACTTGAACATATATATATATATATATATAATATATTATATATATATTTAAGTTAACGTTGGGGGAGACACTGCTGTCCTTACTTTTAGTGGAGTGAGTCGTCTGATCAATGGTATATATCGTCATTGACCCTTTGTATTCAAGTGTTTAATTCTGATTTCTCTTTTGTGTGACAGCCTGGCTTAAGAATTTGTCAAGTCGTTTGTTGTGGGGAAAACAGCACTAGAGCAGGGTGACAAGCGCCCTCTGTAGACAGACACAGGCTGTGCCTCCAGAATCTGATCGGCTCCAACAGAGAGCCCTCCTAGGTCAAGGGGGCACACACAAGCCCATCTGTGTGGGGAAGAGAAGTTGCTATCTAGATCGTGGGCCATTTTTAGTCAAAGCAAGCTTCCAATTCTGTGCTCCGTTGGGAAACAGGTAAGCAGACACAGGGCAGGCTCGCCGTCATCCTGCTAAACTCAAGGTCAGTAGTTTGCTCGCAGGGAGGCCAATACTTTCTACTCTCGCCAAGCGGCCTCACCGGGTCTTGAAACAGACAGGGGCAGTCCAACCCTCTCCCACAGGGTCCGTCTGAGGAGGCCTCAGCCGGCTGGCAGGGAGGAGCTTGGTTCAGAGGGAAAGGAGGGTTTTTAAAGAACAAGGTTCTCGGTTCCAAATGAGGGCCTTGGGCGGCCGTCGGACAACAGAGGGGATGGCAGTGGCCCCACTGCAGAAATGAGCAGGCAGCCCTGCCTGACAGAAGTGAGGAGCAGTGGGGCCAGCATCAGCTTTCGCCTGGCACGAGCTCATGGCAGAACCCGTCCGATACTGGGGGGCTCCGTGACTGGTATTTGTGGACTTCACTGATCTCCCACCTGGAAATGACGGTGCAGAGAACTTCGCTTGTGCTCTTTTGGACAAGGCGTGTGGCGAAGCTGGGATGCCAGCTCCTCTCCTTGGGAGCCGCGTGAACTTGGGCCGTCACGCTCCTGAGCCCCAGTGTCCGCACAGGGAGCGACGGTCACAGCTGTGCCTCAGAGTTGCGGGGATGGCTGGCTGCTACGAAAGCGCCGTTGCAGGGTGTCCGAGAGGGAAAGCCACTCGTCAGTGCCCGGGGGAGGCCGCCAGCCTAGGACGCGGGCTCTGGGCTCTGTTAGGTGGGCCATGGCCACTAGCTTACTGAAAACAAGCCACACCCAGCTGCCTCTGGGGCGAGGGCACCCCGGTGCTCGGCTCCCGCTCTCGAAAGCCTCTTGGCACAGAACAGAGCACGGCCCCCGAGTCAAGGCTGTGTGGGGCTGGGGCGCCCATGAACCACTTCCTCGCGTCCGTCTGCCCATTCCCCGTCTTTCTGCTGAAACCAGGAGGCATACTCTGTTGCCAGCTTTCGTTCTCGGTGGGGGTGGGGGTGGGGAGGGAAGTACCTGCTCACACCACATCCCGCCAACCCAGGGCTGTCTCCCTTGGCGTTCTGCAGTTGGATGTCTCTCTCCTTGGGAACTGCCCCTCCCACACCCTGTCCTGCGCTCCATTCCTTCCTCCTCAATGCACCCTTTGTCTCCCTCGCCCACTCGCGCCGAGCTCTTCTTTCATGCACCCCTACGCTCTCAGAGCAGCCCACGAACCCCCCGAACGTCTGCCCTCAGATCACGTTCTCAAAGTCACTTTCGTCAGTGAGCCTACCTGGTGTCACTCACCCCCTGTCCTATTCGGAGAGGGAATGCACCAGCGTCCCAGCTTTCTTAAGCAGAGAGTCTGAAGGAGCTTTGAAGGGCATCTCCCTACTGGAGGTTCACCCCCCCCCCCACACCCACACTCATCACATCAAGAAGAATGTGAATCTCTGTACACTTTGGAACAAAAAGCAGGATTCTCGGGGCTAATTCCAAATAAAGGGGGAAATTCACCCAACCAAGCCAGTTGGGAAGCCGATTGCCAGCCCTTTCTTCTGCACTGCCTCTGGGTGGACTTGAACTGCTGCCCTGCTGGTTACCAGCACAACACACAACACACAGACCATGTGACCCGCCCTATTCCTTACAAAGGCAGCACAACAAACCCAGTGCCATCAACTCATTCTACCTCACAAGATGGAGTAGAACCTGAACCCAGGGTCAGACTTTTACAGGACCAATCTCATCTTTCTCTAGGTTCGAACCACCAACTTTGGGGCTAGCCCTCCAACACTTAGCCCACCATGCTACCACACACCTTCATGCATGCAAATTAGCAGCAAAGTTATCTATCCCACAGCACCACCAGGGATCCTTAATTCAACTAAAGAAAGTGTTAAAGATAAAAGGGGCTTTTGCTAAAATTAAATAAACCAAACTCAGCTGAGCCCTCATGGTTGTGTGTGGGACTGCAGCCCTCAGGGTTTATGGTTCAAATCCAGCAGCAGCTCTCCAGAAGCAAGGTGGGGCTTCCTACTCCCACCAGGGCAGTGATGCAGGGGTCGGGGGGGGGAAGTTTGTGGAAAACAAACAGAACTCGACAACAAAGTCCATCGTTTTCAGACGATACAGGGAAACTGCGGTGCATATGACTGGTAAGAGGAAGTTCATACTCGCGGATCCCAGACAGCGCCCGAGAGAGCTTGCTCTCCATCTCAGGGAAGGAGGAGTGAAGCGAAACCTAGGTCTCGCGTGGTCGCTCCTCCCTGCACGCATAATGCTCTACGCCACATCTCGGACACCACTTCTGTACCCGCTTGTCCAGACAGTAAAAAGAGGGACTGCCACGCTGGTGAAATGTTAGCAAGGTAAAACGGCAGGGGAAGCGATCGGTTTCCTTTACGCAAAAGGCTGCTCGGTGAAGCAGTGTGTCATGAACTCCTGCAGGAGGAGTCTCGTCTGTTCCGGACGTGCCGAGTCAGGGCTGCGCCTGAAACCAGGAAAATGATCCCTGCCAGGCGACACTGCAGTTTCTTAACTTTGTGGATTTAAACAAACAGTGAATTAAAATTCAAAGCTGTAATAGAGTAATGTCAAAAAAGGTACGTTTAGCGAGTTAACAAATTTTAAAATAGAATCAAAATTAAAATTTTCTCAGATAGGTGTCTGAAGAATACATATATTTTTAAACTGAATAATAATAAATATGAATAGGCGAGGAAGAGAGATTTAAGTATACGTCAAAGAAATGTCCTTAAAGCCCCCGTTCCATTTGCAAAGTCCCTGCCCCATTCAGCCTCCATTGAGTTCCCTCACATCAGAGAGGAGGATGTGACTGATACTGCCCTTAGACAGAGTGCACTAGAAAGTCGATGACTGCAGCTGGTTAGGTTAAAATGTAGCGTCTTATCCCTTTGCTTTTTTTTGGGGGGGGGGGGGGGGGGGCAGCATCACTGCTCTCCAGTGGTGGGATTGGAGGCCCAGCCCCACTGTTGGAATTGAACCTCCGTCCCAGTGGGCCGCAGTCCCGCGCACTACCACTACGCCACCGGGGCTCAGCCCTTCCCTTTGCTTTTCTTTTTGACTAGTTTTAATTTGTTCTATTTTCTATTATTCTGCTCTCTTTGGGGTTAAAGTTTTCTCGTGTCTCATTTTGTTGCCACTGTTGTTTGTGTGTCTGTTTTTGTTTGTATGGAATACAGGATAGGTAACCCAACCATGCAGTAACTAGATTAATCAATAGTTCCTTAGGTCCTGGCGGGGGAGTTTGGGAGGTAATGGGGATCTAATAACGGGTACAACCATGAAGGGAACATTATAAGATTCATTGTGGTTATGGTTGCACAACTCTCTTGAATATATCAACATCATTGAATTGTATGGCATGTGAGTTATATGGCAGTAAACGTTAAATAGAAATGAAAGAAATACCTTCTTCAGATGACCTGGCACTGGGTTATGTAAGAGGGGGGAAAGAAAGCATCTTCTGCAATGTCCTAGCCCCAAGAACACAGCTACAGACCCAGACGGCGGGGAGGGATAACATGTCAACACACACGGCTTCACACTCGACACGATGGCCAGAGGAGCTCTCTGGCTTTGACAATGGGTAGGCGTGTGCCATGTTTGCCCAAGTCAGGCCACAGTGCCCGCCGAGCAGGGCAGCTATTGATCCTTTTAAATGTGCCATGTGAAAGAGCACAGATGCAACACAGCATGGATGTGCAGCGATAATTAAAAAGGTCATTTGGGACACGTGTCAACAAATTTGAGTTGAAGAACAGAAGTGTAGGGAGGTGGAGTTGGTTAGTCAGCAGGAGGTTCATTCTGTTTGGGAGAGCATGCTCGTGAGCACGGGATAGAATAACCGAAGATGCTGGAAAAGCTGGAGAGGACGAAGCTTCCTTCAGCCCACCCAAGGCGGATGAGGGAGCACAGCGGAGAACAGTCTGAGCACATCTTCCTGGTCGGCAGCCAAGGGGAGGCAGAGAGAGGGGGACGATAGGAGAGACACAGAAGCCTTCTTCGATCTAGCTGGTGTTCGGTGGAAAATTCGCCTCAGGAATGTGGGGGCAATGCCTTTTCTGCCAGGACAAGTGTACTTTTTGTAGCTCTGGCGAAACTTCTAAATGGGAGATGGAAAGCTGACGGAACCATTTGGTCGCATTCTGCTTTCATACCTTGTTCCCTAAACAGTTCTGGAAACAGGTAATCCACACTTGGTACTTGCCCATCTATGAGCTAACTTCAGAAACAACCAGCTAATGAGAGAGAGAGAGAGAGAGAGAGAGAGAGAGAGAGAGAGAGAGAGAGAGAGAGAGAGAGAGAGAGAGAGAGAGAAGCAAGACCAACAGGTTAACTCAAAAGTCGTGGCCGTAGATCCCTGAGCGTCACTGGCGATATTATAGTCTAGACCAGGGGTCCTCAGACGACGGCCCGCCCGTGGGCCACCTGCGGCCCGCCGAGGACATTTATCCGGTCCACCGGGTGTTTTCTGTCACCGCTGCTGTCCTGTTTAGCACCTGACTCATCCCAGGCCTGCAGTGAATTTGTCCATAGTTTTTTTTTTTTTTTAAACTATAGTCCAGCTCTCCAGTGGTCTGAGGGACAGTGAACTGGCCCCCTATTTAAAGTTTGAAGAGCCCTGGTCTACAGCTCTTAGCTTCCCCGATGGTTCAGTGGCACCACAGCTGTTGGTACACACGGTCAGTGCGGCCATGGCCACAAGGAGGAAGGGCTGGGCCACCCCAGGCAGGGAGGAAAGCAAGATCTCTCTGACCAGCCATGGGGGTGGGAAATCCCACACATGCCGGGCGACAACTGGGCCACGTGCGAGGCTGGGGTTGGTGAGCCAGGGCGCTGGCACTGACTGTCCCGTGCCAGGCAGAAATCACAGGACTGTGACTCTGGAGGAAGGGCATTAAGAAATACCATCTGATCCGCAGCTTGTGTTTTCCTTTGAAACTCGACTACCAACCCGGAGGGTCTCTCAATCGCTTGCCCACTGCATTAGGATAGTCGTGTAAGACGTGACAATATCGCAAAAAGGAAGCACCCACAGAGCAGGGACCGTGCGTGGTGTTTTGCTGACGGGCAGTTACTTGACAGTGGCATCTTCTGTTGTGACGACTGAGAGGGGGTGAGGCGTCTCCCCACACGGGCTCCTCTAAATGAACGTGCAAGCTGAAACGCACCTAGGTAAATTGTGCGCTTTTCTTCGGAGGCTTTTAAGATTTATTTGTTAGTTTTTATTTCCTAACGTTTTACAGAAAAGGCATGATGGAAAATACTACCGCAGCTTGTTCTGTTGCCATCTTTCAATGTAATTTGGGAGTTTAGGACCAAAGGGCAGGCACTACGTGAATCCCGGGGGCGAGACCCAGGGGAACCAGATGCAAACCACTCGCCCTACCTTCGTTCCCAACACTGCAACCACTGCACGCTGGACTGCAGAAAGGATATGCTGAACTCTGACGGCTTACACGGCTCTTGAACTTCCTAGGGCAGCAGTTCTTAACCTTTGGGTCACAGCCCCTTTCGGGGGGGAGGTGTGTGTCTATGTGTGTGTTGTGCTGAATGACCCTTTCACAGGGTCACCTAATACATCCTGCATATCAGATATTTACATTATGATTCATAACAGTAGCAAAATGACAGTAGCAAAAAGCAGCAATGAAAATAATTTTATGGCTGGGGATCACCACAACAGGAGGAAGCGTATGAAAGGGTCACGGCATGAGGACCAGAGGCTTACTATGATAGCATGTATACAACTTGACAATAAATGCAGGAAAAGAAATGAAAAGCATCAACATGAAGTACAAGGACCCAAATTTATAAATAGGCCACACTTTTACAAGTCAATAGAAATGTTACCTGTAGAGAGTGACCTCTGAGTGGAAGGGGAACCAGAATCGTACTTCTAATTAAACTAAATGCTCAGGCAAGCTGTGTGTGTGTGTGTGTGTGTGTGTGTGTGTGTGTGTGTGTGTGCTTCAAGTTAGAGGCATTAGTCCCCATAACACATTAAAATCACTTGCTAGTTGCTGCTTTGTTGTACATTTACTTTTGCCTAGTGGTGGACAGAATGCAAAATGGATCTTTGGGGCTTCATTGATGCTTTTTTTAGTGCTACCTGTGAAAAACTGGTTGGAGAGAGCTTGCCTTCACTGTTCGAAAAGGGGAAAAATGAAGAAACCGATCAAAAATTGAAGCCCAAGTCAGACAACAAAACCACACTTAGTGACACCGAGTAGATCTGCCTCATGGCAGCCGAGGGGGCCAGGAGCCATCCCCGGGGGCTTCACAGACGGCCCCCTCTTCCTCCTGGGCAGCGCCTTGCTGGGTGCGTGGCTGGTGGCGGGGTGCAGGGCTTCCCGGGAAATGATTGTGGAGCATTCGTGGCTTTGGGAGGAGGGGCTGCAGCTCCAGAGGGCAGAAGTCAGATTAAATAGCCCTGGTAGAATGGAGAGCCATCAGGAAATTAATACAGTTCTGAATTCTAAATTTGACACTTCCATTTTGAATGCCAATCTGTTTTTACAAACCATTTATAAGTGAAACTGTGAGTGGGCAGGGAATGTAAGAAATTTAAGAATTTAGACACCAATATCGTTGAAAATACACAAACAAGTATCAGGTTTGTCCTGGCTTTAGGATGTCTCGGAATGATGTTGGGGGCAGAGTTACCTAAAAGCAAGCAGACTATCTTGGGAAAGTCTTCTTGGGTGAAAGTGTCAGGTTAAAAGGTGGTTTCTAGTATCAGTACAGGCTTTGCCATGTTTTAGCAAGTTCTTTAGTCAACATATCAGATTCCTGAAACATATAATAGGAATACTCGTAAGGACTTCAAAAAATCTGTGGGAAAATGGAATGCAAAGATAATGGGATTTTTCTATAGACTTTCTGAGGTTTAAGAATTATTGGTAATTAGAATAGTGTCTGATACAGAGTAAAGAAAGTATTTGTATGTGGATTCTCTAAAATACTGCCTTTAAGAGAAATCTATAGACTACAGCTCAGGTTCATTTAAAAATTAATTTTTAATGAGCTGCATCTTATAGAGAGCTAGCTGGTAGAATTGTGCGAAACAAGGGACCCCTTGGAACACAGCTGATTCCAGGTCCAGATCAATATAAGTGTGCCTATGGAAAAATGCCAAAGAGAAGCCCTCACTCACCCTTCAATTTCCATCCTGGCTTCAATCTGTAAGAGACATTTTACAATGTAACAGAAACGAGCCAAAATTGGTATATCTATGATATGTTTAAAGGTGGACGTCTCCATCAGCTGAGCCACGTTCCCCAAGCCCTGTGAGGTGAGAAGGGGAGGACTCTGGGTCTCCATGAGGACATGGCTTTGATCACAGAGCTGGAATCCACGGGTGGTGAGGTGCATGGCTGCTGTCAAAGCCTCTCACTTCTCTGTAGTCTCCTCTCCTGCCCTCATCTTTTGCAACATAGAAATAAATCGTTTCCCTGTCAACTTAACTAAGTAAGAGGAACAGGGTTGGAATGGATGTCAATCCTATACTGTGGCTGAATGGGGGAAGAGTTACGGTTCTCCTCGGGAGCACGACGACGACTTGGTCCCTTAGTGCCAGTAAGTGGAGGATTCACGGCTGATTTACATCATTGCCTATTTCAGTGCTGGAGTCAAACAAATGTCAGGGTGGGCATCATGAGGTGCCAAGGCTTGCAGGGTGAGTGGAATGGGGAAGCCCTGCATATCTAAGTTGGTTAGACACTTAGTAACCAAGAGTACTTCTATGAAAAGTGGTTATGCCAGTCCACATGTTTGAAGATGGATGTGAAATTCACTGCCCACAGTGGCCCCATGAGGAGCTGCTTTCAGTGTGGGGAATTGTGTGTCCACTCCCGTGCCTCCATGCCTGTGCTGACACCGCCTGGGGCCGCCTTCTTACTTACAGCATTCATCTTTGGGGGCTCTGGTTACACCTGGACATGACCAGGCCCATTATGGAAGACTGGCCCATCCCCTTACAGACCTACTATGAAGTTCTGATCCAATATCAATTCCGTTCTTTCTTTCCTGCGGTGGCATCCATGTCCCCTTTGTTTCTGTGTGCCCCAAATCTCCTGCTGTTTGTCTCTGATGGACTTTGTTCATAGGCAATTTCTGTTAGATTTCAGTGGTTAACTTAAACTACATTTCTCCATTTGACCAGTACACCGTGCTAAACCTGCTTCTAGTGCAGGTCACCATGGCAGGTGAGTATAACCTTTCTTTTAAGTGAGTTTTACTATGAGAGCTTTGGTCTCTAACAAATTTTACCAACGTAGTTGTGGCCTACCACTAAAACAATCTTTCTGAGTCTTCCCAAATAGGCATAGTGGATATCTTTATTCTGCCTCTCTGCGAAATAATTTTGAATGAAAAAGACTGACAAAAACTGTGATACATGCTGTGATCTATTTTCTTCCCTGGATTTCTGAAACGCTATTCTACAACCACCACTTGCTACCATGATGCCAGGAGTGCCATAATTGATTTCTGCCAAAGGAAAACTTCCCCCCCCCCTTTTTTGGGAAGTCTGCTAAAAGTACTCTGGTTTCAAATTATTTTTCAGTAGTTGTGTTTAAATTTTCGAGAGGCAAAATTTAATGTTTTTCTCTTTCCTGAGTTTCTTCTGCTTGGCTAGGGCCACAGATAAAATACTATTTTTGTACTCTTAAAACATGTTCCTATGACCCTGAGGATTCAAAAAGCGAAGAGGTAAAAAACATAAATGAAAAAGCAATGAAATTCCATACATTAGAGAGGCGTGAAGGAGCCTTGCCCTGCAGGCAGTTTCACTGTCTGTCTATGAAACCACTGTCTCCAGTCTTCGATGATGCGCTGGGGTCTTGAGGGCCAGTGTAAGGAGGCAGCAGCCTCGTGAGAGACTGACATCTTACTGCTTCCGGCCAAGACACTCTCCAGGAAGTGGTTGCCCCAAGGAGATAATTCTGTACAAAGCGAAATTCAAGAAACGCAACTAATCCAGCCACACACTGGACATAAGAGGCCTCTGTAGTACCCTGACAACAGAGAGTCTTCAAAATGTTCGGGAGAAGATTCCAGTATCTCTTAGCTCCACTTTCCTACCAACTTTTTGAAGTTCCCATTGTATTCCGTGCTGTGTATCTGTGCTTGATCTCACTCCTCTTTCCCTCTCCTCCGGCTCTCACAGACTAATCTGAGAGACAGGCGAGGAGAAACAGGACGTCTGCAACAGAACACATACTACCAAGGACAACCACTGACCGGGAAGACTTGTCTGAGAATGTGGAGGCTGTGACCAGGAAGAGTGTGTGAAAAGTCCTGGGGAAGCCCAGACATGGGTGTGACCAGAGAAGGCACCAGCCCAAGGGCAAAAGGAAGTCTTCCGGGTTTGGAGCAAGGGAGACACAAAATCAGACTGAAACTGGTTGCCAGACGAGGGTGCTGAGACTTGAAGAGGAGAGAGTAGACAAGAGGTTTGAAAAAAAAACATTCTAAGAGTGGGAAGGGATGGTCTGAATGAGGGTGGCAGGTTGTGACGTCAGTGAAGGAAGGGCAGACTCGTTTATCGTTGGGAAACAGAACTGAAGACAGTGCCGGGGCTGACCTGAGAATGGTGGAACACAGAGTGCGAGAGGGGTTGGGGTGTGAGATTGGGGATGTTGACGTCCTGGTGAACCATGGACTACAGCATTAGAGACAGGGAGGGGTTGGCATGCAAGTGACATGTCAAGTCACAGGAATGGGTGGAAATGCCTACGGTACGAGTGTCAGTGAAGAGGAGAGCGCGTGACGCACAAGCCATAAGGAATTCTACCGCTCAACAACACCAACACAGAGAACCAGAGGAAAAGGGGAAAAAGGCTAAAGGGTGGTCTTGGGGGTGTGTGTGTGTGTGTAAAGGGAAGGAGCTCAGCAGGGCAGTCAAGTCCAGAACACTGACCATGAGCCAAGGTTGTCCCCCAACTCTTCTCTAGATGCTCAGCAACAAACCACACCTATCATTCCTTTAAAAATAAAGCCCTACACCCCAAACATAACAAGCTAGAAGAGTGAATTAAAAGAAAAAAATTTTTTCTCACTATTTTTCTTCCTGATTTTTTTTGTCAAAATGTGGTGGCCCTACTTTAACTTATACTGTCTTGAACCTTAGAGTAATAAATCTCTGAGACTGAGCACATTAAAGAAAATGACATATAAGCCCGATGACAGGATCAAGCAGTGAATATGTAATTCAAAAGGAAACCATAATGGTTTAAGTGGGATAATACATTTCATTTCATGCCACAGAAATGGCCCCGAAATCAATAAAGCACACAGCCACAACAGAATTATTAAGACAGCATTACAGACACGAAAAGTTATGACTCCAGCTTTGAATATTTATTCATTACAGACTCAGCGACTAGGACGGTTCACGATGATGAGACTAGTGCAGCTACAAAAGAGAGAACAAACAAACAAAAAACAGCTCTCTTGGGAGAATTCTTCAGAGCTCTATCTCTGCTTTGAGGTGAAGATGGAGCCCTGTAAAATCAGCAACATGGCATCGCATACCACTTAAAAACAAATAGAACCCTATAAAAGACATAGGAAATGGGCACAAACACTCCTACATTTGAGATCCCTACAGTTTAGATACTGAAATAATTGTAAAATTCTTTAGTAAACCATGGGAGAAATTTCTTGAGACAGAGACTGAGTGATTTCTACCCAGTCCAGAAATCACTGTGGTTCTTTGCCAAGTAATAAAATGGCCATTCGGGATGTGGGGAGGGAAAGAAGAGATAGACATTTAACTTGGAATGGTAGGAAGAATAAAATTGGGAGGGGGAAACTTTACCGTTTAAATAGAATCATTTAAAAAAATTCCTAAAAGTAGCACCTAAAATTATAAAGAAGAAAAGCCACACATTTTATTTTTTTGTCATGCATTTTAAAAATGCTCTATAATCACCTTCCTTTGTTATCTAGCTTTTGACCATATGTCTAATTTTACACAGGGTTTTAATAGGGAGATGTAATTTTACATCACTTTTTCTTTCTTTTTTTTTTTGTGTGGCATCACTGCTCTGGTGGGGGTAGGAAGCCCAGTCTTGCTCCTAGAGAGCTGCTGCTGGATTTGAACCGTCAACCCTGTGGGCCACAGTCCCGCACACAACCACTGTGCCACCAGCGCTCAGCTTCTACTTTTTTTTTTTAATAGCATTTTGTACTGCAATATCCCATTGAGTTAATAGGATATAGTTTATCTGACCATTGCTTTATTCTAAACAAGAATTCTTTCCTTCGTTCTGTAGGATAAATTTCATGAGAGTAACATTTTTCATGCCTTTTTGGTAGCCATTTCTATCATATTTCTTTATAGAAAATCGACTATTTTCTCCCATCCAACTACTAACCAGGCCCGACCCTGCTTAGCTTGAAAATCTACTATTTCCCACCAATGATTACCTGACGAGTGGCATATACGACTGGAAAGTAATCTAGGGCTGGTTCCTACACCCTATCCTCAAGACTTTAAAGCAAATTTTTAAATGGTTGAAGAGTTTTCCAAGGCTTTGCTCTAGAAAAATTATCCTTTCGCTGGACTATGCCAAGCTTCTAACTATCGCGTCCTGGAGACAACGCTGCCACTACCACAATCTTCCAGCATGAAGCGTAAGCCGCACAGGAGGTCCAGAGATGTGTGCAGTGCTGACCGAGGAGAACAGATTACGTGCTCTGGAGGAGTCAGGTTCCCTGGAGTCAGGATGGAGGCGCTTACAAATCGTCTAAGCTCACGTCACATTATATCGGTATTTAATTATGCCCTGTTTAATCACGCCCACCCATCCTTCTTTGTTCATCTCTGCTGCCACCACCGAGTTAGTCGTCTCTGTGCCGGTCCTGTTACCTACAGAATTCTGTCTTCTCTTCCTTAAATGCTCTCCACAGATAAAGAGTGGTTGGGCTGTGTCATGTTTGGGCTCAGGGATACCAAAACCAAACTGCCGAGACAGATCACCACGTACACAAAACAGAGCAAAACAAAAGACGTCTTCCACTGGCATGCAGGCCCCCGGTCTCAAACAATATGCAGCATCACTTGTTACAGCGATTAATCTCAGATTTAAATCTGCTTTAATCAAACTACCCCGTTCACTGGGCTCCGGAGACATCTCCGACATTTTCTACAGCAACTCGAGTTGTCTACAGCTACTTTACCAAGCTGACATCATCCACCCCTTACATTCCTGCGCAGGTGCCCTGGGGGATGTGGTGGTCACACACTGGGCTGCCGACTCTAAGGTCAGCAGTTCAAAAGCACCAGCTGCTCCAAGGGAGACAGACGAGGCTTTCCCTTTCCATGAGAAGTCACACCCGTGGAAACGGAGAGAGGCAGTTCTACCCCGTCTGAGAGGGTCACTATCAGTTGGAATGAACGCAATGGCAGGGAGAAGAACATGCCTGCTCAACTCCTACAGGCTTAATGAAATGTCGGTGATCTCTCCTGCTCTTGACTTGCTGGAACGGCGTGTGTTGTTTTTTCACTTGACTCCTCATCTCCGGCTCAGATAAAACCACACAGGGCGGTACTTCTGACATCAGTGAAATATGTGAAAATCAAGTCACTTAAGAGTCATGGAAGCTGGTATTTTCTTACGTCACCCATTCCTCATAAAACTTACTCACCACTCCACCCTGAAATCCAGGAAAGCAGAACTTAAAACTGGACATACAGTTCTCAGCAGTCAGAATACGTGACTCCGTGCAGTCGCTAAAATGAACTCCAAATTCCAAGAGCAATTCCAAGGGCTTGCTCACCGTTCTAACTCTGGTTTCTTGAGGAATCGAGAGGAAGGCCTGTCCCCTGTGAGATGATCTCAAAGCTCCTGGGAGCTCAGAGGCAGTGGGCAGGTCTGAAAGGCTGATGGCACAATGGAGAGAGAGGGGAGAAAAACAAGCAGCACCTTACAGTTCACTGAGAACACACGGGAACACGTTCAAATCACGGAATGCAAATTATCTGCTGTGAAATGTCCAAGTCTGGGCAGAGGTACATGGCATGGCATGGCATGAACCAAGGCGCACCTGCCTTGAACAATGACCAATGCACTCTTAGGTCATATTCACAGCGTCTAACTTTAAGGTAAGTAAAGCCTGAGTTATAGAGCATCAGAGAAACTTTGTGTCCCATAGTGGCCGGTCTGGAAGTAAAAGTCAGTGTGGGGGGCAGAGCTTGATCCTAGAGCTCAGGCCCCCTAACCTCAACCCCAGAAAGACCCACACATAGTCCTCATTTGCTCTGTCGTGGAAAAAGCGGGCAGATCCTGGCATGCGACGACCAAGAGACAGCACATCTGGTCTGAGAGGCTGGGGATGAGGAGAGGCAAGAGCCTCCTAGTGGGGAGCACAACAAAGACACAAGCCAGCAAGTTCTACTGGCCTTTGGTGGTCTTTCCCCACCCCCACGCCTGCCCCCCTCCCCATCCCCAAACTGGTCCTACCAGACCTGGGTGTGTCTGTTCTCCGGAGAGAACCTCAGTTTGGGGGAGACAGGGAAGAAAAGCAACTTTCCAGGTTGTCTCCTCAACCTTAGCTGGGAACTGGTAAAGCCCGCTAGCTGGAAAAGAGAAAGGAACTGAAGAGGACCAGGGATAAAGCGGCTGCAGAGAGATAGGGGTGTGGAAAGGGGACATGGCAAAGACAGACTCCCATAGCCTGGGCCAGCGAGTGCAGACTCAGAGAGGAGGCCTGGCAGCTGCCTGCTGCTTTGGCCACACGGTGCCTCCATCTTCTATCTGCTCACACGGCTTTACTTTGCTTCCTTTTCCCTTCCCGGCCTTCAATCTTCCCAGTTGATGACATTCTTCCCAGTTGATCACGGGCTCCCTCTCCCTGCTCTGCTCCTGCCTGACAGGTGACTCAGCAGGAAGCAGACAGTGGCCTCTGTCACAGCTGGCACATGCTGAAACCGGCGGAGAACAGGATCTTAATGAGGGTTAACCCGGGGCCAGACCTGTGGCGGGGGCCATCGGCACGTGGAAGCGTGAGGACGGCACTCTGCTAGGTCCTGGGGGCTGACTGCACACACAGAACCAAGCACAAGAGACCAGAACACAAGGCCACTTGGGCTGCCCGTGTGGAGGGTCCGTTAGCAGAAATTTTCCCCGTTCACTGTCACCAGCCAAGCGCTGAGTCCAGGCCCCGGGACTTACCTGACCCTCCCTCACTCCACACCTGCCACTGGCAAGTCCCTGGCCTTCACAGTCGACTTAGGAAGGTCTTCGATCGTTTGTGTGCTCCTCCTTTTCGGTTCCTGACTGGGAAGTGTAAGTATCTGTGTTGACGCCCCAAGAGCCTGGTTCAAGAACGTCATCATGAGACTGTCAATTCCGAGGCTCCATGGTCTTTTCTTCCTGTTCGCCAAAGGCGTGTCGTGTGGATGCACTGTGTCGTGTTCAGTTTCCCTATGCTCCAGCAACCTCACAGCTCTGATTCAAAATGTGTTCCATTTCCTGGTTAAGGTTGTCATGGAGTTTCTCCCCCCGCCCCCTTACTCCCCTACATCATCTGGCAGTAGACACTTCCAGATCATTCTATCTAGCCAACAGTGCAGTGCTGGTACAAAGCTGCTCTGACGTACAGAAAACGTGCTGTCGCTCTGCACCTCTCGCTCAGCGGGTGGTGCGCACCCCGCGGCAGGTGTTGGTCTGCTGACACGTGCGGGCCATGGCTGGTCTCTTCCTCCGTCCTCCCACCACCCTTATGCTTAGTCTACATTCATTCATGGCACATGGCAACTTGCTGACTCGATACGTATTCTGTATGTAAATAAAACGAGCAAGCCATGCACAACTCCGGCCGGGATATGATCTGCTTCAGTCGAGCCAACCTGCCCGATGGAGAACGCCTCTTCCAGCACGGCCGGTCTCTTGCAGCTAACCAGCAAATTCTCTGATGTGCTGGCAGGGCCGGAAAGGAGGAGGAAAGGGCCCTTTGTCACGAATAGTAACGCTTGAGCGAGCCTATTCCACAGGCATGCCAGACCAGGGCCCCCGCAGCTACAAAAGAAATCGAAAGATCTCCCAGCGGCACAAGTTATCAAAAAGTGCCCAACGCTCTCCCAGTGTGCCCGACAGGGAACATTGTGAAAAGTACTTGCGGTGGCATCGACAAGGAAATACATCCCAGCCATTACTTTCGGGTATTGCAAAGCATCATTTCAAATATACTATTTTTCAGTTTGGCCATTTCAGTCCCATCACAGCATGCAGTCACCAGTCACATTGAGCATGCAGCATGCAGTAAGTGGGCAGCAGAGGTGAATAACCTGGAAGCATAGGATCTGAGAATGTGAGAGCAAGTTAAAGACAAAAGTTCCTCTCCGTGGTCCCTGAGGGTCGAGAAGCCACGCTGGAGTGTAGAACAGTGGGAGTGGGGGGGATACAGTTTGTCCAGCACAGACACATATCTCCGCAAGTGGCGGCAGGTATAACTGAAAGACAAAGGTAAAGGGAGAGAAACAGAGAGAGTTTTCCTTTGAAAAAAAAAAAATAAGCCATCTTGTATGTTCCCAAAGCTTTCCTGAGTATCTTCAGTAGAGGAAATCAGTGGGGAGAGGCGGGGGTGGGAGGAGAGGATATTAAAAGACAGCAACGAAACAAAAGCCCTAGTGGCAGGGGAGAAGTCTCCCAATAGGACGGTGCCATTAGTTCAACATATGAAAGTTGGCCGGGGGAGCAGAGTGAGGCAAGTTCTTTCCTCTTTACAAATACGTTCCTGGCAGACAGGCGCGGACACTGCAGCAACGTGGCTGCTGCTCGGAGAGCGAGCGGGCCCAAAGGGGAGGCAGAAGACTCCCGCTTGGGAGCGAGCCAGCCCAGGGGCAGCAGGGTGGCGGGGAGGATCCGAACTCTTGAAGCTTCAGTTCCGCACACGTCAACACGGAAATAAACATCAAGACCACGCCGCACCGACAGTACGAAGAGTCACCTACCAGCGGGAGGAACGATCACTGCTACTGTTCTTATATTAAGACGAGCCACGCTGGTGTCGTCCTTCGTGACATTTAAAACTAACATGTTTCATGGGGGGCGGGGACGACAAAATTAAACTGACACGGTGATGTAACCAAACACTGGTATGTGCTTGGACTACCAGTCTTTAAGAACCATGCTAAAAATATAGCAAGTTTGTTACGCAGACAGTAAATGATCCTTAAAAATGCATTACTGAGCTCAAAGCAATAGCTTGAAATAGGCATATTTGTACGCACAGAAACTTGTCCTGTGGACAAAAAATCCACCCAACCAGCCAAATACATCGCCTTATGTAGAGCATGGAGGAACTGTGCCAGGCACTGACGGTAACTCACTACCAGCTGAAACAGATGATCACAGTTAAAATGATCATCAGTGATGAGGGTGCGGGATTAAGACATGCATCTCCTGATACCATCGGGGCACTGTTTGGAATTTAATCCTGATGAAGCACCAAAAGAATTCAAAATGAGAGGTGTGCTATAAAATACATATATTTTGCGCTCTTCCAAATGAGAAGGCAGTGAAATTCAGAAAATGCCCTTGGGTCCTAGACAAAGGGGTGGGGTGGGGGAATCAGGGCTCTTTTCTTTTCTTGGAAAGGAAACAGGTGGCGCAAGGGGTGACAGCTGAGTGCTGGGGGAGCTGATGCCGTGGGTTCTGATGCACAGCTGCCCTCTGTCCACCAGAACCAAACGCTGCGGGGTCCTGTCCTGGCCTCACCAGCAGTCCCACGCGCCGGCACCCTGCCACGTGGCAGCCGTGGTGGAAACCCACCCAGTGAGGTTCGTGCTCTGTTTTACTGAATCTCGACCCCAAGCATTACTGTAGATGAGGTGACACAGCATCATCAATATTGGTTTCTTGACTTTGAGAAATGCCCTTGATTAAATCTTTGTTGTTGTTGAAAAGATGCACATGCCCACGAATATATTCTCCAATATATATTTTTAAACAGAGAGGAAGTGAGGGAGGTAGGTTGGGAAGGAGGGAGGGAGGGGGGGAGAGCGAGTGAGCACATGCTAAAGCTTATGTAGTAACACATTTGCAAGTGGGGAATCTGACTTAAGGGTAAAAGAAAACTTCTTCACACTATTTTCGGAAGTCTGTGATTTCCGATTAAGTTAAAAATGAATATATTAAGCACGAAACATTGATGGGATTTATGTTTTACCTAAGAAAAACAGAACCAGTCTTTTTGATAGACTAAGCAGTAGGCACTTTACTGTTAAAGAGTTTGAACTCTAGAGCCCCCGAATGTCGCTGTGACCTCTACAGTTAAACTCCGAGAAAGGCAGAGAGACCGGACCTTGGGGTCTGGTGCACGCCCATTCCAAACAGTCACTGCTCCTTCATCGTCACACCTGCCTGAAAGAGAAAATCCCCCGGTGCCTTCCTACAGGAAAATGATCAAGACGATCAGAGACACGAACCTTCCCAAGAGACAAATGAAGCAAGCAACATCCCCCACCACCCGCCAACTCAAATTTTACAAAAGGCCACCCTCTTCCGCCGCTCGCCTGGGAGCCACGGTGGCACAGTGGTTTGGAGCTGGGCTGCTGGCTGGAAGGTCAGCAGCTGGGAAACACAGGCCACTCGTGGGGAAGAGGACAGGGCCCTCCACTCCCATGATGAGCTCCAGCCTTGGAAAGTCACAGGGGGCATTCCACCCTCCCCCCCAGGGCCACGCCGAGTCAGCATTGACTTGGTGGCAGTGAACTTGGGGTGAGCAGTGAGGTTTTCACTGGAGGAGAGTGAGGAGGGATGGACCCTATCATGCTGAAATACGTAAGGAGGTAAGAATAAAAAGGAACATACTAGAAGCACGTTGTTTGGTGTGCACAACAGAGCCAACACGGCTTGGTCCCGCCCGTCCGCCGTCACGTCACCAGTGCTGTCCGATCTGAGCCCAGCCTCTGTGTACCCCCCACCCCCGTCTCCAGGAGGGTCTTCCTCTTTCAGTTGCACGATGTCCTTCTCCAGGGACTGGTTTCTCCAGATAACACGTCCAAGGTATGTGAGGCAAAGTCTTGCCACGCTCTGTTCTAAGGGTTGAGCTGTCCAGGGTGCGTTCCACACTGTTCGACAGCGCCATGACTCAAGTACTATGGCCCTCCTTGGATCGCCCTTATCCGCCATCCAACTCACACATGTTTATGAGGCAAAATGAAACACTTCACCTCTTGTGAGCTGGGATCAAGATTTGAACCTTACATATTCCCTTAAGCCTCCCTAGAATAACCAGTTACCCTAACTGAAAACTACAGACATGCTTAACAGAACAAAGAAAAGGTGATGGCACGGGCAGAGACTAAAATAGGGGTGTATTAGTCTGGGTAGACTAGAGAAACAAACCCATAGAAACTCCTCTGTATCTAAGAGAGAGATTTATATGGAAGTGTACATTAAGATAACGTCCCAACCCCGTCCAGTCCAAGCAAAGGCCTCCTCAAACTCGCAAAACACACGCGACGATACTGGCTGCAGGAGGAAGGTCAAATCAGCGAGCGTGTCAGCATCGCGGCACTGGCCGAGGTCTCCCACGCAGCTTCCAGCACCCAGGGCCGCATCAGGGAAGGCGCACATGGCTTCTCCTCAGGAATGTCTTGCAGGAAGTGAGCCTTGCCAGCTGAGGCACAGAACTAGCTAAGGCAGAGGAACCCTGGTGTGACCACCAGAGAATAAGAGACCAGAGAACAAGAGAGGCGAGGCTCATGGGGTATTTATTTCTCTGCCCTTCAATTAATCCCACATGCAGTTATCAGCCAGGTTGGCACAATAAACCTTAACTATCACAGGAGATTCAGGGAATGATTATGTCAGAATAACCAGTTACTCCCTCCTTCATTCATGCAGGCAGGCAGGCAGGCAGGCTTTCTCTGGATCTCCTGAAGGCAGGCATTATGCTAAGCTCTCAAGATTCAGCGGTTCAAAAAGACAGATACTCAGGCTCCTTTATTTCAGAACATGCACTTGACTATGGACAGAGACTGAAATTTACAAATGAGTGTTCAGCTAAGGCAATCAAGAAAACAGAAGAGTAGGATGACAGTGTAAAGAAAGGGGGCTGAAAGGACTACATGAATGTGGGCAGTTTGGAAAAGCTTGCCCAAGGGAATGACATCTGACCCGACATAAGGATGCTTAGAACAACTGCAATGTTAATCTTTGACAATAGTACGGCATATTTACATTTGTGAAAACTCCATAACTGAAGAAAAGTAGCTGGTATTTCAACAGAAAGAGATTTCAGTAAACTCGTAATCGAGTTTTAACATAAACAAGAGGATTGTGCTCTTCGGGGACATGGAGCAGACAGAAAGGACGCCTAACAATGGGGCGCTGGGCCCAGCCCAGCCCAGCCCAGGAGATCACCTAGGCCATCCCTTTACCCACAGGACAATATCTTACTGCACATCTCTGCTGGGTGTTCTTGCTCTCACGATATCCATCTTTAAGCAAAAAGGTACTCTCTAATTTAAGCCAGAGCCCATTGCAACTAGAGCTAAGACTAACAAACACGGTTTCCTTATGATAAGCTAAACACTGCTTCTCTTTTTCCCAAAGGGAGACCTGGTTTTATTCCTAAAGAATGCCCTTCAAATAAAGCGACCAGACATCCCACTTTTGGCGGGATAGTCCGATTTTTAAAAAATTTCCCGAAACACACGGTGTTTTTAAAAGAGTCCCAATTTTTGGAAAGAATGCACGACAAGCTAGGCAATGGTGGGAAAACGGGAAGGGAATATACCCTCTCTACTCCCCCACTCCCACCCCCACCCCTTCCCATCAATGGTGTCCTGCTTGTTAAAATCTGGTCACTTTACCCTCAAAGCACAGCCACCATCTGTCAGAAAGGGGACATGTGCTTGTTGCTGAAGGGGTTTGAGCACATGAAAACCAGCCACTGAACACCCTGTGGGTGACAATGGTCCAGTCCACACCTGCTCATGAGACTGCTCAGGGCGTTGTCGCACAGTGCATGAGGTTGGTTGATATCTAAAAACAGCACACAAACTATAACTGGTTGACTTTTACACTGACATTAAATACCATTGTTCAACTGAAGGAAAAAAATTTTTTTAAAAAGCTGCACCCTGGTTTCCTACAAGTTCTACCCAGTGAGGGCATCTCAGCTTATACACCTGAAGGCCAATTTCCCCCCATGTGACCGGCTTAAAGAACGAACCTGTGCACTGCTTCCCCTCCCTTCTCCGATTGAGACTGAACACCTGTACTTTCATCTCTGAGACTTTCTAGCTTGTTCTCTGTCTCGAGACGGTCCTGGGATAGTCACATTGGCTAATGTGCTTTTCGGCAGTGGACTCTGACGGGGGAAAGAACTATTTTTTGTTTGTTTGCTTGCATAAATCATTTTGTGGGGTGGCTCATACAGATCTTACAACAACCCATACTTCAATTGTATTGAACACACTTGTACATATATTACCACCAGGAAAGAAGTACTTTTTCATGAGTAATATGTAGAATTATTTTGGGGGGGGGGGAGCTGATAATCATAAAAGAGCACACCGATTTTTAGGTGAGTTTTAACAAATTCATGACAGACAACATGAAGGAGCTTCTGAAAGTTCACAGGAAAAGGGGATGAAAAGATAACAAGGGATTTTTTCCATGAATGTTTTAGATCCCTCTTTCACTTGCTGCATGCAGATGTGGTGGACTGCTCATCCACAGCACACTGGCAGCCAGTCTTAAAGTGGGACACATGGCGGGAATACACTGTAGCTGTGCCGTGTTTTGGACGGTGCTGAGAAGATGATATTCTATTAACGTGGCTTAAAATTGCACAGATTCAAAACAATGGAAAGCAAATCAAAATGGGACTTTCTTCAAGAGGAGAATAAATGGAAACCAGTGAACTAAACTATTAAGTGATGACATAACTACAGAGAGGAGAGGTCTTTAAAAACAATTTTAAAATGCAGAATAGAAACTCAATGGGATATTTTCCAAACAGAGGTACCAAAAAATAGAAACAAAAACCCAGCCTACACTTCATTAGCTAGGACTCTACATGATCAGTCATCATGTCAATACTGTCTTGAAAGAAGTACACCTATTCCTCACATACGGACTGTTTCATCACCCAACATTGCACATTATGACAACAGTTTTTTGTTTATCTTTAAATCTATTCAATTACCATATATACTCATGTATAGGCTGAGCTCTTCAGCACAATTTTAGTGCAGCTTTTGTGGTAAAACTGGGTGCCTCGGCTGATACTCGGGTCGGCTGATGCGAGTACATACGGTAGTTTGTGCATTCACAGAGTGGAGGCCATGAGAGCTGTGTAGAGACTCTGCTCGAGGAGGAGAACGCTAGGCGGCATTCTCATGTGCCCTCAGCTGCTCCCCTCTTAGCTAGGGTGTCTGGGCAGCAGCACGGAGGCAATGGGTGCCAGTTCCGGGTTCCTAGCTCCTATGAGATCTGAGGCCTCGCAGCTCCAAATTGTTGTAGGGTGGGAAGTGAGGGTGTCTGGAAGGAATAAACATTCCCTGACATCCAAAGTGAACTGAACTGGGCCAGAAGCCTCTGCTCCCTGGTGCTGAGTGCATGGTGGGGCTCCCCCTGCCCTCCCGGTAAGCCCCGGGTCTCAGTGACTCAGAGCTCTGGGAACTGAGGGCCCGACTTGGGAGGAGTGGAACCCTGCAGGCGGTTCTTTGGGAAGCCCTGACCCAGCTCGGGGCTCAGGAGCAATGGTTAAGGCCAGGCCCCTCCAGTCACACTGTCTGCCTTGCCCCAGCTCTCTCTGCTCCACTGGCCCTTCTGCTCACTGCCCTCATCAGAGTAAAGGGCGTCAGCAAACCTCACCTGTTATTCTATGACCACACTTTCTTATTAAAGAATCAAACAAATGGATGGTCGGAAGACAGAAAAAGGGAAATCCTCCATGTTCACACACTGCTTGCTAATGTTTACATAGCAACCTAGTCCTTGGAAACTAAGCATTGTGGTGAGTGAGGAAGTATGCTGTACCAAGGTTGTTCAAAGAATCAAAGCATTGCGCTTGTTTAAAACATTCTCTCTTAATCAGAAATAACAATGTGTGCTAGCTGTTTGCTTTTCCAAAACTGGGTATTTTCCGAGCTTTGCCCATTGGAGAGATCTAGAGAAACAACAAGCCCCCTCGCACCAAGCACCTCTATAACCCATGATTCAGAGTAAAATTGCAGATATCATTTCTCACCACCGCACACAAGGGCTCTTGTGAGAACAGCTGGTCCCCCAGGTCTCAGACAGGAAACGAGCAAGGTGGGCGTAAGCCAGGAGCCTCCAGAGATGACAGGGACCCATGCTCAGGAGGACGAAGCAGCAGCGTACCATGATCCTACTGTTCAAAGTGGGGACAAACGACTGACACACATACTAACTAAGTGAATGAACAGCACAAGATACACAGAACACCCTGGATGCTCACGATCACACAAAACAAAGTGGACTGGGTTAACTACTGGAAGTTAACAAGCGCACCAATCCTCTTTTCTGAATCTTAACGAACAACTGCCATGAACAAACACACATAGCTATTACAGTTAGAAAATGGTCACTCTGCAGTCTACAACGAAGTCACCAGTTTTGGCAGAGTTCATCAATGGACAAAAAACATGCGATAAAAGAACTGCGTTGCAATTTGGCATGAAGGAATTGTGCTATCAACACCTGCCTCTGTAAATCCCTCTTTGGATTGAGGGATAATTAGATGGTGTATCTCTTGGTATGATGTACTATTTCATAAGTACACGAGTATTTATAAAGTATTTCTACTTTTTTTTTCTCCGCATCACTGCCCTGGTGGGAGTAGGAAGCCCAGTCTTGCTCCTAGAGAGCTGCTGCTGGATTTGAACCGTCAACCCTGTGGGCCGCAGGGCCGCACACAACCACTGCGCCACCGGGGCTCAGCTGAAGTATTTCTACTTTTAAAAGGAACACTAAATCTGAATTTGCTTTATAATGGTGATGGCTAAAGCTGAGTGCCAAATTGTATGGCACTCATACAAGTGAAATTCGGCAGTTATGTAATGATGCAGTTATCCCGCCTAAAAGCTGACCGAGTCCAGCAGGAAGACCACAGGCTGCAGAAACAGGTGAATCCGAGCTCAGGAGGTCATCAGGCCCAGGACTGCAGAGGCGAATGAATCCACGATGGGCAGCCCTGACCGTGGCGGGCCAACGATGGCTCCTGAGGTGGGCAGACATTATGGCAGGCCATTGGTTCATGTCCAAAGAAGGGAAGGTTGATCAGTCAGATGGAGGATCCAGAGCCAGCAAAAGAGCAAGCAAACTTTCCACAGGTGCTATTTATGTAGGAAGCGAGCCGCCGCCGAGGAAAGCTTTCGTGACCCCAGTCAGAGGGCTGCGGTCCACCCTCAGCGTCTTACAACCGCTGGGCCGCTCACAGCAGATCCGGTCGTGGAGCTGGTGATATGGTGCCAGCTCTCACCACGAGGAATGACAGCCTCGACGGCCAGACCACCGGGAATCCTGGCCCAGCCACCCTCGCAGAGGGCAGGCGTCCCGGGGCCAGGCCGTTGCCATTCCTTCTATGGCTAGTCATCACCCGGGCTCTGGCACTTGGTTTGGGGTGGTCCCTTGAGAGCGCCCCGGGCCTGCCTTCAGCCCTGTGTGGGGCCCAGACCATCGGAGATGTCACCTGGAAGTGTTTTCAAAGTTGCCATCAATGTGAGAGACCCAGGAAAGAGATGGTCAGTAAGGGATGTTGGTGTACTCAGCTTTGCAATTCCAGGCGAAAATTTTTGCAAACCAAAGAGTTTCTAAATTAGTGCATGCACACCCATTTTCACAAAGTATAGAACATCCAAAACAACACGGATACCCAAGAAAACAAGCAAAGGAAAGTCTGGGACGAATATCAGGAAACCACTCAACAGTGGTGGAAGTACAACCTTGAAGCATTTAACTCCTTGGCAGTAGAAGGCTTTTTCCCCCCTCCCCTGGAGCTGTACAGACTGCCAGCAATGAACATCCTGGGAATCTTGAGCATGAAGGATTAGCATGCTGGCTCCAGCACTGGAAAATGTACCGAAAGGAACAATCCAGCCCTAGCTCGGGAGGGATGGAATGACCTAATAGACCGCTGCTAGACCTAAAGAGCAGGCAGTCCAGCGTGAGACAGTCCGATGAAATGCCGCCTTATCTTGCCATCGTATGTTATGATTTTAAAGTATTTGGGAGAAGTGGTAGCAACTGTAAGCATTCGTATTATTTTCACAGGACACATTCTAATTTCCAAGAATGTTCTTGAAAACATTCGCTTGCCTTTAAAGATTGACTTGGCTAAATTTGCAGCAGCTCATTATCTTCTTTTTTTAATTAATTAATTTATTTTTTTTTTTAGGCATCACTGCCCTCAGGTGGTGGGAGTAGGAGGCCCAGCCTTTGCTCCTGGGAGCCGGAATTGAACCTCCGTCCCAGTGGGCCGCAGTCCCGCGCACAACCACTATGCCACCAGGGCTCAGCCCTCATTACCTTCTTTATATAAAACAAAACACAGGTATATGCTGCTCACCATCCACAATACTGTCTGCGAAATGGGACGCTGTGCGAAAGAAAGTGTTATAAACAAGCAGTCCTAGCTAAGTCCCCAAGAAAATACAATCAACTCTATGAAAGTTTTCTGGGGAGCCTGCCAGAGAGGAGAGCCACATCCACTGGATCGAGAGGACTGGCGTTGCTGGGTGTCTAGTGGGGCTGGGTAGGAGCTGCATCTGCAGCCAGATTGGGACTTTGCATGGATCTGGAGGCAAAGGAGGGGTGTGTGTGGTGGGGAGGTGGGAGGCCACAAACAGGTGGCCACTGGGCCAAGTGGAAGATGAGGCTTGCATGGCTTTGGTGGTGGCCTTGGTTGCCATCAACTGTTAGTACAACCACTTTCTAGTCACACACACCCACCACCACCTGGAGGCAAGAGCCTGTGGGGGTCCTGGTCTCTCCAGCGCCCCCAGCAGGTACAGAGAAGCCACAGCAGGCACCGCCCTAACCTTTGAGTGCAAGGTGCCAAGGCTGCTATGCCGATGAATGAAGCCAGGAAGGGGGAGAGGAGGACAGAGGGGGAGGAGGGGGCTGCAGGGATGGGAAGAACCCTGATGCACCTTCATTCTGGGGGGTTGACGGTCTTTAAAACCATTAGGGGGAAAATCATGAACAAAAGGAGCACATTTTTCATTTCAAAACTTCAGGGACCTTCAGGCATACAGGGGTCTGGACAGTGGACGTGAAGCAACATCTGTTAGAGGCGGTGATGACCATATACGGCCAAAGCACAGGGAACAAGGGGTCTTTAGTAAGATAAGGGCCGGAAGATGCTTTGCAAACGGCGAGGGTCACACATGTGTGATCTCTAAAAAGATGTGACGAAGCAAAGGGACCCTTCTAGGGCGCTCATTCCGTCTACCACGGTCCCTCGTTTTAAATATGATGCTTTAGTCTACACTTACAGGTGTGCTAACAGATCATTCTACTACCAGCATGCCTTTCCCCACGACACACATGCACTCGCGCGCACACACACAAATATATACATATATACATGTATGTACGTGTATGCATGTATCTATTAAAGGCCTTCTGACCTTGAACAAAGCAACTATTTGAAAAGAATGTGGTCACGGTTCTCCATCACAGACAGTTGCTCAGCAAACGCCCAGGATGGCCGGCAGCCCTGGGGAGCTGGCAACGCGCACCTCGAAGGTGCGGTTCGACGTGTGTGAATAGCAGGCTGCTTCTGCTCCACGCGAGGGCTAAAAAGCCAGCTCTCATCTTGCACGGATGCAGGGGTTCATTCCAGGTTCCCTTCTCAAACTTCCTCTCCATGGATGCGGCGCGCAGGATGCAGACGTTCCAGAAGGTAAGCAGAAGTCACTTGAAGCCAGCTTCTTGCTGGGCTTTGCTGGGCATTTGTGTTTCAAAAGCACGTTAGTGGATGATGTTCCTCCGTGTGCCGGGCCGGACGTGGTGGGCTGACAGAGCACAATGCAAACGAGGACTCCTACAGTCTCCAAATTGGCTCCAGTGGGGGTGGAGTTGATTGAAGGGGGTGGGGGAGAGAGGATCCAAAGCACAGCTCATTACAAAAATAGGGATCAAAAAGACATGAAACTAGGCCTGAGAGTTAAAAAAAAAATTGTATCTTTAATACCCCAGTTGGGGAAACGAAGAAAACTTGCTTTAGAAAAACTAGTCTCCAGAGAAAGGGCCGACTCTCAGAGACGAGACTGTGAGGCCAGTCCGCTCCCACGCGTCCACACGTAACAGCCCGGGGCATAAACACGAAGGGTGTGTGGCAGCGGTTCTCAACGCGTGGGCTGCGAGTCCTTTGGAGGTCGAACGACCCTTTCCCAGGTGTCGCCTGATGCACAGCAGAAGCAAACTGACAGTGATGAAGAAATAATGTTATGGTTGGGGGGTCACCACCACAGGAGGGCCTGTCTGAAAGGGTCGAGGCATTAGGAAGGCTGAGAGCCACGGGCGTAATGGGAAGTCTGGATTCACCAATCAGTAGGAATGAAATAGCACAGTCAGCACCCTTTATGGCCATCCCAAAGCTTGCCCACGGATAAAGTCATTAGGCCTAACAAACGCCCTGCGTGACAAAAAGGCCCAGGAAGATTTATAGACCTTGGAAAAGCCCTCTGAGAAGTCTGAGCTCGGCTTCTTCACATGCATGCCACACGCATTAGGTCAGTGACATTAGAGAATATGGAGCATGAAAAAAAAAAAAAGAGCCCATTCTGCGGAGACTAATGAATATTTATGTCACATCCTTTCTGTAGCAGAGCTGAGGGTAAAAAGTCCCCAAATTCTACCCATCGGACCTGTTAACAAACAAGAACAAGCCTTCTTTGGGGGGCAGCATGCTGGTTATGCATCATCAATTGTAGCCATGGATACGCACTGAAACGAGCCCCTCCCTGGGCTCTCACCCGCCTGGGTGTGGGGGCACACACTAGCCCCACATCTGGGAGCTGGCAGGCAGGGGCTGCGGGCGCTGTGTGTAACAGGAATGTGGGCACGGTGAAAGTCAAGCTCACGGGCGTGGGTGGGTGGAGAAGAAAAGCCAGCGCCTGCTCTCCCCAGCACCGCCCCATGCTCCCAGTAGCCTCACTCTGGGGCCTCGGCCGGTGGCCATAGCAGCGCGCGCGCACACACACGGGTCACTTTTTCTTGGGGGAGAAGGCTGGCCCTGCATTTGCTCACACACAGTCTTCGCACTAGCTGCCAACTCTGTGGAGTGTTCGGCCCTCTCCTCTGGAAAATGCCCGTCTCTCTGTGAGAAGTCCCTGTGAGGGCTCTCTGCTGCTTCAGGCCATGTGGGCCCCTTCCTCCTGCCTTGGGCTTATTGCCAACCCAGCACGTCACACAAAACACACTCCAGGCTGTCTTCCGAGCTGTTGCCCCGCAAGCACACGCTCTGTGCATGCAGGTCTGCAGTGCTTTATTTTTGTCCCCCTACTGCCGTGCCTGACCTAAGAGGGCACTTCCTATTTCCTGACTCGCTGATGAGATGAAACACCGACAAAAGGCCAGGTTCCCTAGTCAATAGGGCACACGTTTCCTTGTTAATGGGAAGTGCTATGCCTCATAATTACCTTTCGATTCGACTAACAACCATATTTCAGGCTGAGCTAGGACCCCGTGTCATAACCATAAACATAAAATGATTTCCTTCCTTAGGAGTAAGCAAAGGTCTGTGAATCAAGGCAACAGGAACTTACACAATCGTTTCTCTCGAAGCCTGAACTGCTCTCCGCCCCCCCCCTCACCTCTTAAACAGACCCACAGATGTGATCATCTTGCATAAATCATTTTAATCCACCCTGCCCCCTGGATCTGAACAAAACAAACACAGAATCCTCACTGCCCCGGACTCGACTCTGACTCAGGGACCATGTGGGACAAAGTAGAACTGTCCCTGGGGGCTTCAGAGACTAGGGTTTGAGCCACCTATCCACATGGATCAGCCTGGAGGGCATAAACACTAAGGCTTGGAGAGTCTGTACTCACCAATCAGCAGGAAAAAAATAGCCTATTTTATGGCCATCCCAAAGCCTGCCTGCTATGGAAGTCGTGATTCCAGACAAATGCCTCATCTTTCTCCCGCAGAGTGGCTGGTGGTTTCCAACTGCTGACCCCATGATTAGAAGTCCTGCGCACAACAGCACTGTGTCCCCAGGCCTCTTTCATGAGGACAAGGGAGTGGGAATGGCCCCGTCCACCTCACAGCTGACGTTTTTAAATAGTTGTAAAGACTTGGCTAGCTATCGCTCTGTTCACTCCCTGAGGAGTTGCAGATTATTTTTGCCCCAGAATATGACTCTGAGGTGCTTTACACAGGCACCTTTACACATCATGTGCTTCACACATCATCTTTCGGAGGTAGAGGTTCTAACTGGCATGTGTATGGAATGGGCAAAAGAAATGCAGAAGAGAGAGGAGACCGTGTTTACTGGGGCGAACCCTGTGCTACAGAGTCCTTGAATCGCCAGTGCCTCGAAGGCAGTGAGTGGTTTTGCTTCGGGTGAGAAAGTAGACACAGGGCCCCCTCTGTCCCCAACGGAGAAGACAGGGGCCTGCAAGGAAGGCCTTTGTTGTGACCAAGGGGGCAGAGAGGCTCCTGCAGCCCCTGAAAAAAGAGCTCCCAGATCTTTGAGCCTCCCTTTTCATCTTTGTTTTGTGTGCAAGTTAAAGGAAAGTCAACTCAATATTTGCTCACCAAATAAATAATTTATAATCCGGCTGACAACTCAAGATATAAACAAACTGGAAGCTCAACAGCAGGAAAACCACCTAAAAATACGTCACACAATTCCAAGTGTTTACTAATTGGCCAAATATGTCTGTGTCAACAAGAGCTCTGAGAACGGGGCCCAAAGAGGCATCGCCCACTCCTCCTGACGCGGCCGGGTCCCAAAGGCCAGGTCGGTAAGGCAGAAACGGGTGCCACATGGAAGCAGAGACCGACCGCATCAAATCACACGATGGAAGATGCCTCCCAGTCGCATCATGCTTAACTGCTCCACCACCAGGAACACACTGACACGTCAGCCTTGCCATCGCAGCCAGCACAGGTCACCCTCAGCTCCGATCACTGCCAGGTGCATGTCGCTACCGGGCAACACAGTCGGATTTTCACCGCTGTGAGATGTGACAGGCTGATGGCTGACAGTCTGTACGTGAAGAGCGAGGGGTAGTGCTGACCATGAGGTGCCGGCAGGAGAAGAGCAAAGTGGGCCAAGCCTGTCCCTACATAATCGGACGGCGAGACGACGTGGAGCAGCCATCACGAGGTCTCCGCTGCAGGCTCGGCTCAGAGGCGAGCCCTCGGGACGCTGGGGAGGCGCCTGAGGGGCAGCGGAGGTGAGCGGAGCAACAGCGGGCCTTTCTGCTCACTTCTTTTCCTGAACAGAAGGAAAACTGGGCGTTCCTGCAGCCTGATGGTCTGCCACCATTTCCCTGCTATCAGAAAGAGGTCGGAGACACGAGCCTTCTGCTCCCCACTCAGGCAATCAGAGCGGCGTGCAGGAGTGTGCACGTGACGCTTACCGAGTGAGCGCTGCACCTGGTCTACTTCACGTGACAAGAAGAAACGGTGCGTCGATTACTAGAAGTCACTCGCAAGAAACCGCAGACCACCTTCGAGAGGGTCCATCTAAAGCAAGCTCTCTCGTCTTAATTATGAAGCACCATCCTGCCTTAATGGATATGTTTCAGAAATCGTTTATTCCTGAGCTCGTTTGTGTCCCTGCTTATCATCCGTCTGCCTCCTCAGACACTGGATAGACATCAGGGTTGGGAGGGTGGCAGGGGAGACCCCCAAGTGAATGGGGGGCATAAAACAAAGCCAGCTAGGTTTTCTGAGAGGAAAACTCTTCTGGAAATAGCTTCTGGATCTTTAAGGTGAGCATACACTCATGACCACCGAGTCACTGCCAACTCTCAGCGACCTGACGACACAGGGTCAAGCCCTCCTGTGAGTTCTTCAGACAGTGACTCTTTATGAGAGCAGAGCCTCATCCTTCTCCTCCCAGAGGGGCCCGTGGTTGGGAGCTGCGGACCTTGCAGTCAGCGGCCCGATGTGCAGCTGGCAGCGCACTACGCCACCAGGGCTCCTTGATCGATGGGGAAGAGGAACAGGTAAAAAGACTGCTATGGGGCAAGCAGGATTAGAAGCAGCTGTTCATAGAACACCTCTCCAAATTCCACCTTCACACCACGGCTTTAGAGCTTCTCAGAGGATCCCTGTCTTGTCCCTGAACTGTGAGAGGTCTTCAAACAGCACTACAAAGGAGCAAAGTGTCCTCTTTCCTGCAAGACACATGGCGTATATTCAAAATCCGCTCCCCCAAACAGTCTTCTTCAGAAAGCAGAGCGGCTTGCCAGCCACATTTCAACTGTGTGGAGGAGCTCGTGCTGTTTTATACAGCCCGCCCTAGGGAAGTGGAGGTGACCCTGGCTGTTTTCAGCAGAATCTTTCCATCAAGACAAACAAACAAACTCAAAACCTCTTTGGTGCTTATAATCTCTCATTTAAACTATAAATCAGTTTATGGAGGTGAAATCAAAGCTGGTACTTCAGATGGTAACCAGAGCAGAGATCCAGAAGAGAAGGGAGTGGGGGCTGGCCCAGGCTGCTCTGAGCCTTTTTGGGTGGCGAGGCTGAGGTCCAGACCCCCCCACCTGCGTGGGGGAAGGGGGTGCGATGACTAGTCAACTTCCACAGAGACTAAAGTATTCCTAAATTTGGCAGCTTTGTCAGTTTGATTAAGTTCTTTGATCCATTATTAATTTTTAAAAGCAATCTTCAAATTGTGAATTAGGCGGGGGTTTATATTGCAGCTTGGTATCCAACAGTTGAGAATACTACTAAAACATCCTGCCGGCCTCCTTGGCTCTCCCTGGCCGCACTGGGGGGGTCCTCTCTTCCCGACATCCACCTGGCAACGTGCTAGCCGTCAGAGCAGCACCTTGCCACCGTGGCACTCCTGCCTGCTCCCTTTGCTATGAGGGTCTTCTTCTTCTTTTGTCTTCTCTCGTGGGGCAGTGGTCTCAGACAGTGTCTGTCCCTCTTGTGGACAAACACGCTCCCTGGGCCCAGCCAAGCCATGGTGTTATTTGGTGAATGAGATGAGCCAGTCAGGGTGCAGTCTAGCACCGATGAAAGCTCTTTAATGCCTTTCCCCACCCCTATCAAGACCTCAGTTCTACCTTACAAATCGGATT
>PVJH01020442.1:0-40691 GCA_004026705.1 Nesogale talazaci | reverse complement strand
AGGGTGGTAATCCTGCATCTTAGTTTTGCCTTGGAAACAGGGTTGCCATGGAAACAGAAGCCCCAGGTGCTGGGGTGGGAGAAGCAGCCTCCTTTCATTGTTAGACCCAGGACCCACCTTCAAGGGGGGGGAGATGATGGAGGGGTGGGTGAGGGTTGGGGATGGGCTCCTGGCTATCTGGTTTTTGGGCAGGCCGAGGGGCCCGTGGCCATGACTTTTGCAGGGGCCGCTCTAGTGTTTGAGACTGCTGGTGAAGGGCGAGGTTCTGGAGCAGTTGACAGGGGCATTGCAGCCAGGCCGTGCGTCCCAGCCCTCGGTGGCTTTTGGTGGGGTTTCTCTCGCCCCTTCTCTATAACAAGCTCCGCACTGGAGTCCCGGGGTTGCCAGCAGCACACAGCTCTGCTTAGGTAAAACCAAGACACCCCCCCTCCCCAGTGGGGAGCCTGCCTGTCTGTTCTCACCCTCCCTGGGCAGGCTGTTGGCTCCACGGGGCTGGCAGTCCTAGGGTGGGAGCCGTGCAGGGAAGCCTGCGATGGCACTCTCCACCAAAGTTTATAGCAGGTGAGGAGGGGCCCGCCCCAGGCTGGCAGGTTAGGAGAGGGACTACAGCTTCCGCTGGAGGCCATGACCTCCGGGTCTGGCTGAACCTGGTCTTTGTCAGGCAGCGTTTGGAAAGGGTCACAGCGGCTGCCTTGCTGGGGCTGGACACACACCCCCCCTCCCCCTGCAGCCTTCCGCCTCCTGAAGATCTCAGTGGGAAGTCTGAGGCCCAGCAGGGCAACCCACTGGGGGGTCCATGCCTCTAGTTCTGCTTGGCCTCCACCACTTTGTGACCCCTTTTCCCCCAGGGCGCCCCTGTCGGATCACCTAGGCACTATATGTGGCCAGCGCCAAGCAGGGCCGCCATGGCCGGGCTACAGGAGTGCCACCCAACATCACGCCGCAGAGAGCACGTGGCGCTGCCGACCGGCCTGATCGAGGCGTTCGATGGCTGCCGCTGCGAGGAAGGCCTGGTTCCCTGGCACTACGCACGCCCATATCCGCCTCTCCCTGGGCCGGCCCCTCAGACCGCAGCATCACATGGGCCAGGTGACTGCCAGCACCAGGACCTTGGGCAGGAGACCTTTCAGGGGCAGCGGCCACCTGGGGAGTATTAGAGAGTTCTGTGCGTCTTGGACCCCGGACTCCGAGGGGTGCGGGTGCCCCGCGCTCCTGCAGCCCTGCCTGAGGATGGCACCTCTGTCTTTGCGCCCGGCCATGGGGGAGGCTCTTGTCGCAGAGGCATTCCTGAGAGCCTTGGGTCACATTTAGGTGTCTGTCCCTAGGCAGCTTTTGAAAGCTCTGTTCGATTCCGCACCGTCGTCAAGACGAGCCACGTGATCTGCACGTTAGCGTGACGGGGAGGCTCGCAGGTCCTGCAGGCTGCCGACCCGGGTGCAAATCCTGGCGCCCTCTGTAACGCAGGGGCCCGCCTCAGCATCCTTCTGGGGCCTGGCTTCTTCACCTGGGGGCGGGGACGCCGGCTGCCTCCTCAGGCCGCGGCCATGGCCGCGCAGGGGCTGCTGCGGGCTAAGTCCCAGGCGCATCGGCGTGTTGATCGTGACCCCCCCCCATGCTGGGGGGTACTGGGGGGCTTTGTGTGTGGTGCAGAGCCTTTGAATCGGAGTCTTGGGGGACCTAGGTCTCTAGGGTCTAGAATAGCCCCAGCATGGCTAAAAGGAGTGAGGAGAAGACATTCAGGACACGTCTTCCTCTTACTGGGGAGAAAAAGACAAGAAGAGGTTCCCACAGACGAGTGGGTGAGTGGATGCTTACCTGGGCTGAAGGTGCAGCCAGCCCGGCAGCTGGGGGGCCAGGCGTGGTAGCCTTGAAAACTGGGCTTTCCGCTAGCCTGCAAAGCGGGGCTGAAGCAACTCACACTGGACTGAGGTGACAGTCCTAAGAGAGGGGATGGCGCAGACCTCACTCAGTATACATGACTGGTCATTGCCCCCAATGTCCTTAGCACTTAGAGGGAGAAGAGAGAGAGAGAGAGAGAGAGAGAGAGAGACAGACATCTGGGCCAGGTCAAACCCTCCCCACAAGCAGACGGTGAGGGAAGTCCCTATCAAGTATCTAGGCTGAGCCCCAGTGGCGTAATGGTTGTACGCAAGACTGCAGCCCACTGGGATGGAGGTTCAATTCCAGCTCCATGGAGCAAAGGCTGGGCCTCCTACTCCCACCACCAGAGGGCAGTGATGCTCAAAAAACCAAAAACCAAAACAAAAAAACAAAAACAAAAGTATCTTGGGAGGGTGTGAGCCGTGGAGGGCATTCCTTGGTGTGCCTGGTTGACCTCTGGATCTGGGCCTGATCCGTCTCCACACCATCCTCTCTTCCTTCCTGCGGAGCTGCAGCTGCTGACTGCTGGACAACAGGGGAGGGGCGGGCCTGAGCCGGGGGAGCTGGAGGAACAGCAGGTGGGGCTGCTTAGACAGACACCCGTTCTGAGCGACGACAGGCTCCACAATTGGGATGTGAATCTCAGAGTCCTTGGGAATGGCACGCTGTGGTTGTCATCTGGAAGTTACAAGACACTGAGGGACTTGCCTAAGGTGGGTAGACAGACGCCTATGCCCATCTCCTTCTCCCATGCGTAATACCCAGAGCAGGTTCATTTCCGAAGGCTCTTCTGCATCAGCTCCAGTAGGGGGGAGATACATTTGTTATGTAAATGACCATGTCTGTTGGGCCACGTTACCAAAGGTCTATGTTTGCAGTGAAGGAGGGTATGTTCAGTTCTCCTTTGTTCTTCTCTGAGCTCCCTGCATCCCGAGTTCAGTTCCAGGCCCCGAGGAGACTCTGAGATGGACGGTGGCATCTGGAGACCCCATCCCGTGAGAATACAGAGTGGCTTGGCCTCCGGGGTCCTCAGCTATACTCTTATTCTGTGAGCAGTGCCTAGACCCTTGGGAAGACAGGACTCAGTCTTGTGAGGGATGAGCATCTGGGGAGAAGGCTCACTGAGGATGTTTCCCGAGGATGGAGAGTCAACAACAACAGAATAAAGTTCTGATGTGATTTCAAGTAAGTGTATGCAGATCATCAGTCGAGCAGGGCTGGGGACAGAGGATGATGTGGGCGGCTAGGCTACACAGAGGTGGTGGTGTAGCCCTGGGAACCTGCTCCATGAAGCAGTGGCCATGGGAGAGCGAGGCCTGATCCAGGACAGGGTCTGGTAAGGGGATGTGCCGGGCCTGCCCTAAGAACATCCAGGTTGCTGGTGTGGCTGGAAAGGCATGAGCAATCATAGAGGGCAGAACTGCACCCCAGGCCCCACGTCCCTGGACCTCTAACCTTCATCTTAGGCACTCAGGACCTGAGGGTCAGCTTTGGAAGGCTGCACCAACTCCATCAGCCACACGGGGGCAGCACGAAACCAGCAGGGAGCCCGCCAGCGGCAGGACCCAAGGTCTGGAGTCCCCAGCCTCTGCACATAGGCATCCCTGCTTCCCCCTTTTGCAGCTCCTCCCTCCAAATCACCAGAACAGAGCTACCAAAACCCAGGCCCCACCTCTCCTGGCACCTCTCCTGGGAGCCTGGAAGCCCGCATCTGACAAATGGGAGCAAGCGGGCTTCTCTTTCCAGAGGGCACATCGCAGGTGCTCAGGAACCCTTGGAAGCAGGAGGCCTGGAATCCCTGCTTACAAGGAAGGTAGCTAGTTAGGCTTGCAGTGACCTGTGACCTTGGACAACCTGCATATTCTCTGAGCCTCTATTTCCCATCTGTCAAACAGGGAGGTTGATGGAATCATGCATAGGCATTTTGTCCAAGAAGACATCAAAATGTGTGCCAGTTAACGTGACACACTGACTGGCCCCTAGTTACTGTGCTTCAAGGTCTGAGCTAGTAGTAATGACAAGAGGATTTGTGACCTTGGGCTTGAAGTTAGGAGAGACTAGCTGTTTGGGCCATAACACTGAGGAAAACTTTGCCAAAGTTGGAAACAAGAGGCGAGAAGTTCCCCACCCCTCCCCAGTTAGGGCATTGAGGCCCAGAGAGAGCTGGCAACCCAGGCAAAGTGGGACAGGATTGGAATCTGGGATACCTGCTTCCCTATCTCTGACTTGGCCTGCCAGGCCTTCTTCCATGACTCTTATGCATGCTGCACACTGTTCCCCATACATGATCATGTAAGTCCTGCCTACCTTCCCTCCAGGAGGTCTCCCCCTTCTTCCTGGTCAAGGCAGCTCTGACAGGGGGTGGGGCATGCTCTGCCTTATGCCACCTTCCTCCAGGTACCACCTCGAGAAGAGAAGGGGCTGGGGGGGCCGGGTTGTGAGGCTGCAGCCCCTCCGTGCGGTTCTTTCTCCCCTGGGCCTGACTGAATGCCGTGCCAAGGCCCGTGGCGCTTGGAGCTCAAGGCTCTTATTTCGGAGGGCGTCTGCGAGGGAGCTTCTTGGTTTCAATGTCCTTTGGGGTGAATGAGATGCTTCTGGTAGGAGCTGGGGTGGGGCAGGTGGGGCTGGGCTGAAGGCAGAGAGAAGACAGGGGTGTGGGGAGCAGGGCCTGCAAACCTCCCCAGTCGAGTCTAAACCCTTCCAGTGACCGCGGGTCTCTCCCTTGGTGTGGAAGGACGCTGCTCTCTCAGCTCCTCTCCCTCTGTATCCCTGTGGGATGCCTACAGCCCTTTGCAGTCGGGCCTCTCACACCGTGAAGACCAGCAGCGCCTCCCAGGGCATTTTTTTCTTGTGGTTCAGGTGGTATTTACAGTGAAAACAGCTATTGAAGCAAATTGCACGAATAATGTCAATGTTTCCACTTTTGACAAAAATGGGAAGGCAGGTGGTTTCTTGTCTATGATAAGCACATCTGCTCTTGCAATAATTACTATTTGAGATAATTATGAAAAAGAATTTAAATACTTAAGGTGTGCACCGGGCCAGGACAACCTTCCTTTCACCCACTCATCATTTCCCCGTGCAGGCTGCAGTCTTCTCCCGGAGAGGGAGGGCCTCGGGCGCCAGGCCAAGAAGGGTGGGCACGTTCGCAGAGCAGCCCCCCCCCCCCCCAGTGGTGTCCTGCTCAGGGTCCCAGAGGGCGGGGATGGGTCACAGCAAAAGCAGGAGTCGCACCCCCTCTGGGTTGAATCTGAGCATGTTAGCCAAGAGGCCTCAGGCCACTTTCTCTGCACCTCATTTTCCCTCACTAGGGCATGGGTTAACGATCGGGCCAGTGTGAAAATGAATGTTGCTTAAAAAGAAATACAAATGAACAAAGGCCAAGTGACCCTTGAGGAGAGCCCCCCCTCCCCAAGCATTTCTTCCGTCCTCCCTCTTGCCAAAGCATCTTCCCAGAGACAGAATTCCAGGTCAGAGTGGGCAGCATTGAGTGAGGAGCTTCTCATGGTGCTGGTCCTGTGTCCAAATGTCTGCCAGGCTGTCCCGGGCGAGCTCAGCGACGGTGGCACTGAGGCTCCCAGGCTTGTGGTCAGAGCTCAGCAGTGCCACCTGGACCCTGGGGCAGGAAGTGCGCTGCATAGTGCCTGGGGTTTACAAGAAGCACCTGTCTCACTGTCAGCTGGGCTGCTGATGCTGACCCCTGAGGAACCTGGCCCTGGCATTTCAGGATGATTCTGGAACCCAGGGTTCCCAGGGAAGGGGGTGCCAGGGGGAAGCACACCTGCGACAGAAGCAGAGGGAAAGGGGCCTTGTTTAGGCTTACTCAGCGTGCATGGCAGCTCAGGCTCCAGTTGGCCTCCCCCGCACGTAGGAATAAGACGGGGCGTGGGCCCTTTAAGGAAGAGGGTCTGTGACACCTTACAGCAAGGAGCAGAAGTGTCAGCCTAAGGCAGGGGTCCTCAAATTTTTTAAACGGGGGGCCCATTCACTGTCCCTCCGACCGTTGGAGGGCTGGACTATAGTTAAAAAACAAAACAAAAACACTGTGGACAAATTCACTGCAGGCCCAGGATGAGTCCGCTGCTAAGCAGGACAGGGAACAGAAACACTGGGTGGGCCGGATAAATGTCCTCAGTGGGCCGCATGTGGCCAGCGGGCCATAGTTTGAGGACCCCTGGCCTAGGTCTCACAAGAAGACCAGGCAGGTGCCTCCGTGGCTTTGCACAGGATGTTGTAGTTCTGGACTCAGTCTCCCATCTTTACCCTGAGCAGAGAGCACTGTGTGTCAATGAGAAGCAGTTGGGGAAATAAAAAGAAGTTATAAAGATCAAGGGCTTGAACAAGATGGGGGTGGGGGTTCTTTCCTGCTTGCATGAAAGCCTAGAGGTGGGTTGTACAGATCCAGGGTGGGCCCAGCCTCCTTCTGGGCCTAGTCTCCTCCAAACCTCTTGGAGAAGAGCAGCTTCTTGTGGCAAGAGGCTGCCAGAATCCCAGCCATCAGAGTGCTAGGCTGTGGGATGGAGGGAGGAAGGGGGAAGGAGCAGGAGCACAGTGGGGGCCATAGGTTCCTGGGAAGAGATGCAGGCCACTTTACCAACACCCACTGGCCAGAGCCTCGTTGCATGGCCATCTGAAAACCTGTCATCCTGGGAAAGCCTTGGTTCCAGGGTTACCTGCTGACTCAGTTAGAGAACACCCTTGTGAAGTCCTTCTGTGTGGGTTCTGCAGGGTCAGAAAGGCTGGAAATGGACCACTTACCATGCCTCTGTCTTTTAAGATCAGAATATTGTTGGCATTGACCTAAACAACTTTTCAAAATGCTAAGGTTCTGAGATTCTAGGATTTGGGGGGATGAAGAGTGTGTGTGTGTGTGTGTGTGTGTGTGCGCGCGCGCGCGCGCGCGGGTGTGTGCACGCGCGCCAGAATCCTCCACCAGTGGCAGATCCGGGGATCTCCCCAGGGTTGGGGGCCGGTGGTGCCCCCAAGGTGGCCAGGAGGCTGCTCACCACTGTTCCTGGAATCCCGTCATCCCGGCCTGTCTGCACACGTGCCTGCCTGCTGTGCTGCAGCCCCAGGCCCCGGGCGGGCGGGGCACCCAGGAATGCCTGCTCTCTGGACGCCAGCGCTCTCTGTGCAAAAATTCAGGGGGCTGCAGGGAGGGGGACCCCAGAGCACCAGAGCAAGCTCCTGGGAGAGAGGAAAGAATCTCAGGTTGAGAACTCCCCCGCCCACCAAGGAGACGCGGGGTTGTGATTCAGACACGCATGGGCCCTCAAAGGGCGAGGCAAAAGCGGCGGTGAGAGATACCGGGACTTTGCCACCAACGCTTGGCGGCCCTTCCATCTCTATCCGGACCTCCGTGCGTGGGGCCTGGGGCTCTGGGCCTGGGGGTGGGGGGACAGTGCCCCCACACACGTCAGCGATGGCGTGTGACGGGGGCTGCCCTGCAGGAAATGCACTGGGAGGTGTGCTGACTCTGCAGTGCCCAACGGTGCTCCACGGGAATCGGTGAGAGAGGACGTGGGGGGCAGAAGGGCAGGGGGTGACAGCCTGGGCTGGGAGGCATGGCCGAGTGGGCAGGGGGACGGGATAGGAGGTGAGGATTAAGAGGCCAAGGACTGCAGTTGAGACTTAGACGAGGTGTGAGATAATGGAGGGCTTGACCGCTCTGTGTGTGTAGAAAAGGGGGGGAGGGTCGGAGTGGGTTGGGGTACGTCTAGAATGCCCCTTCTCCAGCAATGACCAACTCCAAGCCCCAAGTTCTCTCTCCTAGGCAGGAACTCCAGCCTGCAGGCCCCCCATGGGTCTCCCAACCATGGGTCAAGCTCATACCGCCTCTTGCCATCGAGTGGAGGCGGACTCAACGTGACCGTGGTTGACGGCACTAGAAAGCCCCATCCTTCTCCCCAGGACTTGCTCGTGGTTTCGAACCGCCGAACATGTGGATCGCCGCCAACCACACCACCCCCAGGGTGCTCCTAGAATCCTCTCGGTTTTGCGCTTTTCGGTTTTTGACACCCTCAAGGGGGCCACGTGGTCGCAAGCTACTCCAGGGCTCACCGGCAAGATTCCTGCCAGAACGCAGCCAGGCTCGGGCCCTTGGCACTGATTGGACCATCTCTGCGTCAGTTCCTGGCATAGGAGGATGCTGTGTTCTGATTGGACTCCTCCTGGGCTCTCTGGGCCAATCATTGTGGTAAGGAGGGGGACTGTCGCTGGGCGGGCTTTGGCGAGCAGAGGTGTGGCTCGGGGAGCTAGGGTGGGGCCAGTTCCTCCTGGCTCTGTGGGGGTGTGGCCAGAGGAGTGTCCAATGGGAGCAGGCCCAGGCGTCGTGATTTGCACGCTGCAGGTTCCCCCTCCTGCTGGTTGGTGGGATCCTCTGGTGCCATTGGGTCGGTTCCTCTCAACACGGCCCGGTGTACAGCAGACCGGAACCCTGTTCGGTCCCGCTGCGTCCGCACACTTGTTCTCATGTTTGAGCCCTCCTTGCTGGCCCCCCTCTCCTTTGCCCCCACCCCCAGACGGTCATCTACAGCGTCATCTCTTGGTTTGCGTCGGACTGCAGTAACAAATTCCCGCGAACCTCGAGACTGGGAAGGAGGTTAAGTTCACTCGCTCACAGTTCCGAAGATCAGGAGCCGGACGCAGGTCTTCCTGGGCGGCCCTTCGGGTGCCTGCAGGCCTGCAGTCCTCTGGGCAGAAGCTGTCAGGTGAAGTGCCTTTCCGTGCTATCCCCGGCCTCGGCCGCTCCGTGCGGCGCACAGACTCTGGCCCTCGGCGCTTTGTGACCACTCCAAAGCCGGCAACGTGGCGCCTTCCAATCCCCTCACAGCCCATTCTGCTTCCCCCCACTCGCTTAAAGAGTTACAGTCTTGGAAACCCACCGGGACAGTTCTACCCTGTCCTGTACGATGACTCGGCGTCGCCATGGACGCGATGGCATGCAGCTTGAGTTGGGTGCTTACAGTGGCTCACCTGCATAACCCGGGATTATGCTTTAATCCAGTCTCTTCTGCCAAATCCCTTTGGCATGAGGTTCATGGTCACAGGCCCCCCGGGGATCAACGGGTGAACGTTTCTGGGGTGTCTCTCTGTCAGTCCTGACACCTGGTTTTCAGGCTTCAAGGCCAATTCTTTAATGTCATCTCCTTTGGCAACCCGCTGTGGCTGCCTGTGGAGTGGCCTCGGGGGCAGACAGGTGGGCCCCGGCAAGATCTGCTGATTGCCATGTAGCCTGGTGTGTGTGTGTGTGTGTGTGTGTGTGTGTGCAGTGAGGAGTGATGTAGCCAACTGAAGGTGGTGCTATCACTCTTTGTCCCCCCACGCCACCCCCATTCCAAGCCAGGACACATTGATGATTGTCCCTGTTCTGCCCCTCCCACAGTGGACCCTTGGTTCTGCTTCCCCAGTTGGGAAAAGGAAGGTGTCAGTGTGGCGGTCATGTGTTTATGTTAATTTCATGATTGAGATGTAGGGGTGGAGTCTAGCCTGTTCATCTGGACATAGCCATTGAGTAGCCAATGAGGCCTCCGTGTGGGCATGGCTTTCTCCTGAGACTTCTGGGAAATCTTGAGGTATTTCCCTGGTGGAGATGAGGAACTATCTCCCCAGTTGTTGGGACTCAGTCTCCGAGACAATGAACCACAGACAAGACAAGATGGCAGCATCCGAGGAGCTGGACGAGCCAGAGGAGGAGCCACATGGCCTTACCCTGATGAAACCAGACCTCTGAAGCTGGAGAAGCCACGTGGAGACCCCTGCCAGCGCTGAGTTGCTTCTATCACCACTGGATGCTATTGATGGACCCTGATCCCTGGAAGCGAGGAGCCCTGAGGAGACCCCTGCTGACACTGGAACTCTGCACCCACGGGCAGAGTTGGAAGGAGACTTTATAGACTGGTATCGGGCATATGGATTAATATCGGACTTATGACTTTGAACTGGACTGGGTTGGGATGCTTTCTCAATGTCCCATTCTTCTTGTATATAAACCTTTTCCTTAAATCCATATGTGTCTCTATCAATTTGTTTCTCTAGTCGACCTGGACTAATACAGTCAGTAAAGACATCAAGAACTGTCCCAAACTCACAGCCACACTTACAAATCCAGGAGAGCTCATGGCGGGGAGGGCGGGGTAGAGGGGTGTCTCAGGCTCAAAGTGCTGTGGAGGGGGTTCCAACCTCATAATGATCTGTCCTTTGAGGGCGGGAGTGGCCACTCGGGGAGTCCCCTCTCACACCAAGGCTGCAGAAAGCCAGTAGTGAAGTTGACCTGGGAGCCTGAAATGTCCAGGAGACGTCACATAATTCACTGGACTGATACGCCCACTTTACAGAGACCAGAGCTGAGGTCCTTGAGCAACCCCTACCTAGCTCTTGTCCCTGTGCCCAGCCGCTCTCCCCGATTCCTCCCCTGCCTGTGCCAGTGTCTTTGTCTGCCATGCCCCAGCTGGGGAGTCTCCAGCCTACAGACAATTGTTGTCTCAACAAGTGTTTATAGAGAGATCGAGTCAGGAGACCATATAGAATAATTCTGATTTCTTGTTTGGGAAAACATCACAGCCACACCCACATTTCCTTGTGGCACCAAGTGGCTGCAGCGGAGATGGGCCCTCTTTGGATGGAGTGTGAGCTGGGCAGTTCCCTACCTCTACCCTACCCCTACCTACCCCTACCTACCCCTCCCTGCTGCTGAGGGCCTGGGCACTACAGCCCACTGTCTGCCGCAGGTTCTGACCTCTCTGCCCCCTCCCACCTGGCTCATTTGAAGCCGGCATGGCCCAGCCAGCACAGAGTGTGCCTGAGTGGATGGAGAAGCCCTAGATGCTTTGGCAAAACCACCCCCCTGGAGGGGCCTGGGGAGGAAAGAGGTTTGGGTGACTCCAGGGAGTACTCAGTACTGTTTTTTTTGGGTGGGTCCTGCAGGTCTCGGATCTTGAAGGCTAAGGTCTGAGAGTCTGAGCACCAAGCTCAGCCCATCTCTGCCCCAGCCTTACACTGTGACCTTCAGCCACGCCCTTGACCTTTCTGGGCTTTGGCTTCCGGTTTACAGATGGGGGGAATGGATTGGGAGCTGTGTTCTCTGGGACGCCTCCAGGCCAGGCACAGAGGTTCAGCCTTTGGAATTCACCAGCCTGTTTCCTCCAGGACAGGTCTGTAAAAGGAGAGCCGCCAAAGAGCTACATACAACCTCCTTCCTCTCTGGGGTACGGACAACAGGGAAGTGCATGGAGGGTAACACATCGGACAGTGTACGATATAAAAAAGTAATAACAGTTTATAAATTATGAAGGGCTCATGGGGGAGAGGGAGGGAGGGGAGTTAAGGGGAGCTGGTACTGGGGGCCTAAGTGGAGGGAGGATGTTTTGAGAGTGATGACGGCAACAAGAGTTGCATACAATTGACATATGTATTGATCATGATGGGAGCTGTATGAGCCCCCAATAAATTGATTTATTAAAAAAAGGAGGGGGGAAGAGGAGTTTATACAAGGGCTCAAGTAGAAAATATTTTGTTAATGAAGATGGCTACATGTGTACAAACATGCTTGATACAGGTGATGTACGGAATGTTATGAGAGCTGTAAGAGCCCCCAATAAAATCATTGAAAAAGAAATAAAAATACCAGGAGAGCCGGCAGGATCATGCTGCATGGGATTAGGCATTCACGTTTAAGGGAGGGAGGACTTGGAGTTTATCGAGTGTTGTGCTTGCCGGGGGACCTACACGACTACTCCAACTTGGGCCTGCCCCACCCCCCTCCCCGCGGTAGGGCCCTGACTTCCTCTAAGGGGGACAGAAGTGTGGGGCCTGGGCTCTCTGTGAATTCAGCCCAGTAAGGGAAAGAGGACACTTCCCATTGAGCTCTTTGCAGCTTTCGGAGCTCCCAGTCTTCCCTGAGAGGCGGTGCTCCGCCATGGTGGGTCTGAGGTGTGAGGCAGGCAAGCGGCTCACCTGCTGGACAGGGCCGTGGGAGTGGAGGTGAGGAGGGGGCAGGAAGACACGCTCCCACGCAGTGCTGGGGCCCAGCCAAGAAGTGAGGTCATGAGGGATGGACCTGGGACTGCAGGGGGGTGCGTGACGTGAGCACCAGCACGGGGGAATCTCTGCCTGCCCCCCCCCCCACCCCCAGTCACTTTGCCTGGATGGCTCATCACGCCTGCTTATGAGTCACCTGTGGGCCGGGCCTGCCTGGCTTTGGGCATGCTGTGTGACCTTGGAGAAGTCACTGCCTCTCTCTGGGCTTCCTGTGGGTCGGGATGGTGTGGAGAATATCCTCCCCGGAGAGCTCCCCAGTCAGGCTTCGAGGAGCGTCAGGAAGGCCACTGGGGTGCCTGAGAAAGGGATTACCCACAGCTCCTACTGACCTCCCACCCATGGCTGAGCTTCCCTACCACATTCTGGAGTTTGGGGGAGTCTCTTCTGTCCAGATTCGCAGGACTGCTCCCATCGCAATAAGGAATCAGAGCCTGGGGTTCTAACACCCACAGCCTGCTGGACATCTGGCTAAGCCTCTCTGTGCCTGGCCAGTGGGGGCCGAGGGCCTGTGTAGAATTGCCCTGGCCACGCGTGGAACAGCACCTGGTCAGCACCGAACAGCTGCGTGCCTCGTTCCTGAGTGCTCCGGGGTTGGACTGAGCACAGTTGATTTGAATTCTCGTCTTGATGGCCCACAAGGAGCGGTCAGACCGTCTGGCCTGGCTTTCTTCTTGGAGCCTTGGCTTGTCCATGCACGGCATGGAGACAACCATCTCTCCTGGCCTGGGTTGCCGGGAGACCATGTGGGGGTGGGGTGGTAGGGGGTAGCGCTTGTCCGTGGCATTGGTACCTGAGGGCGCCACCCCCTAAGGACTGCTACCCTGCTATATCTGACCCCCCCCTCCCTTCCAGGCAGCTCATGCTGTTGAAGTTGGTCCAGAGAAGAGCAGGACCTCTCCCTCCTCAGCTCAGCGCTCCCCTGCACGGAACCCTATCTGGGTCCTAGAAACTCAATCCATGCCTTTGCTTCAAGCTTCCACTGTTACATAAACATATGAATTAGAGAAGTTACCTAATTGAAGAGGCAAAATAAGAGTGCAGAGAAGTCAACAGAAGATGATAAAATGTCCCTCTTGCAGGGGGCAGGACATAGGATGTCTAGTCTCTCTCTTTGGAACCTCACAGCCTCCTTCTAACCACATACCGTGTACATCCTTTGGTGCTGTGAGACATTTTCCCACGTGACTGGCATGGCCAGGCACTGTCCCAGGGAACCCCGGTGGTATTGTGGGCTTTGCATTGGGCTGCTAACCCCACAAGGTGTATGGTTCAAGCCTCCCTGCTACACTGGGGTGAAAAAGGAGGAGTTTTGTGACCTCAGGAACGCACGAGGACCGTTGTCCCCTGCTCTCCTGTGGGGTGGCCGGTGAGTCCAAGCGGCTGGCTGGCGCTGAGCGAGTCACACATTGCTCCGTGACGGGGCAGCCTGCAAGCTGGGCCATTAGAGCTCGTCTGCACTGGGGGCTGGCCCCTTCGCACCGTCATCACGAGCTGGCCCTCGATCACTCATGCCGTGGGACCTGGGTCTCTGGAGGTCAGGTCGCTGGGCCCAAGGATGTGCATATTCAATGTGTGTCTGTGCGTACCAGTTCCTATCCCCAGCAGCTGTGGATCGATTCTTATGTACATTGTCCTGGATCACAAGTGACCCATGCTGGGTTGATCCCCCTTCTTCAAACACAAGAAGGGCTCACTGAGCTTCGGAAAGCAGGTCTCTTTAATGTCAGCCTCCTCTCCCATTCCACCCCTGCCCTGCCAGGAAATTGTAGCCATGTCGTTTTCCACGTGGAGCCTCGAACAAGCCAAACACCGCCCTGCCTCAGGACTGTTGCACCTGCTCTTTACTCTGCCTTGGATTTTTTCCTGCAGACGGCCTTGCTGTGTCACCCCCCCGCCCCAAGCTCTTGTCCTTGTGTCCCTGAGAAGTTATCTCTGGATACCAGATAAAAAGTCTCTCCAGTCCCTCATATTTCCATGATCCTGGGTCTCTTCACCAGACAGCAGAAGTCCTGGGTTTGGTCGCTTTGCTTCAGACACAGTTCTCTTGGGATGACGGAGGAGGGCCCGGGCAGAGCAGTGGCATTAGCTGGCTGGGGTCGGCTGTGTGTTCTTCATGACAGACCCATCAGGGGCCTGTCTGTGTGGCTCTTTGCTCCATGTCTTTAGCCCTCCACTCTTTTACTCTTAAGCCTCAAATTGACAGCAGATTATGTAACTACCACAGGTGAGTATAGGACCAAGACCTCATGGCCTGCTGGATCCCAATGACTGAGGTTTAGGAAGAGTCACATGACAGGCCATGTGGCAGCTACATAATCTGTCAATTTGTAAAGGGGTGGAGTCTAGCCTGTCAATCAGGTCACAGCAAAGGAGGCCTCTGTGTGGGCACAGCCTTCTCCTGAGGATTCTGGGAATTCCTGTCTTCCTCGCTGGAGTTCAGACACACACTCTCCCTGCTTGACATACCTGATGACAAGCCAGATGGAGCTACACTGATGGAACTAGAGCCCTGGAGCTGAAGGAGCCATGTGGAGGCCCATTCCAGTGCTGGGATGCTTCCTCTGCCTCTGGATCCACAAGATGTTCCACCCACTGGTCTGTGATCTTGTTGTGTTCAGCATCATTGTGTGTGTTGCGTGTGCCTGAAGAGGAATTTATAGACTGGTATTGAACATATGGGCTAAGATCAGATTTATGGACTTGATCTGGACTGGGATGTTTTCTTAATATATATTTGCTATCTATATAAAGTTCTTTCTCATGTACATAGGAGTCTCCCTGGGTTTGTTTCTCTAGTCTTCTTGGATGAGCACAGGTCAGGAAGAGCCATCAGTGAGATTCTGTCTGGCCTCAGTATGAGGGTATCTTTCTGCTTCCTACCGGGTGTTGTGACAGAAAGCTGGTGCTAAGTGAGGAGCTGCTGGTGGCCATCTTGCCTTCACAGGGGAGACTGCCTGAGAATGAAGCCACATGGAGCAAAGCAGGACTGAAACAGTGAGTGAGCAGTCCTGAGGAGGTCTTTCAGACCCCACAGCCCAAACCACTACTGGGCTTGGTGTGTACACAACTCCATCGGATTCCACTTCTCCATTTTCAGACATCCCTTTGAGTTGGATGTTTTCTTGCAATGGAAATAATCCTGATTTGTTCTAATTCTTGGAGGCCAGCAAGATAGGAGATGAAGCAGGTGTGTGTCTGCTAGTCCCTGGAGAAATGTAGCTAGCGCCCCATGGTCTGATAACCTCTTGGGGAAGTGTCAATTGTTTTCCCCATGACACCTGCACCCATTGCTTAGAGTCCTGTTCCTGGTGAACCTTGTTCCTGCTCTCCCATCATCAGCCCATCCTCAACCTGCCACCGAGTTTGGGGGACATCGTTTCTTGGATTTTCACCAAATCTTTGAAGCGGTTGAGAGGCAGCAAACCTCGCTGCTTCTCTTGATCTCCCATTTCAGAAGAAACTTAAGAGTTTCTCAAATGAATAATCATAGAAATAATCATCCTGACCAGCATATCCTCTTGTATTGCAGTGGTCTAGGAAACAGCCTTCAGGAGAAAAGTGACTTTTTCAAGGTCCTCCAACCCAGTGACTGCTATCCCCAGCAAGGCCTGTCCTGGGTCAAAATGGTTCTGGGGGAGGAATAGGATCATGGGGGAGCTGGAGCCCTGCATCAGGCTGCTGGACAGCAGGCCTTCCCACAGGGTCCCTTCCGCAAGCAGGAGCCCCATCTCTGCAGTGGGAGCCCTGTGAACAGTAGATAGAACAGAGGAACTGAAGGAAGGGGAAGGCTGCTTCTGTTGCTGGTAGCACAGTCTGGCTTTAACCCAGGCGTTAAGGCTTAGTTCTTTGGCTCTCACGTACCCTAAAAAGTGTCTCAGCTAATTCCAGTGGTCTAGAGACTTCTGTGGGAACCTAGAAGTCAGCTACTTAGTGCCTCTTGGATGTGGACCCACAGGGAAGAACTGCACTTTACTGCTTTCTCGGAGATCCCTCGAATGGTATTGCTTAAGAGAACAAACGCAGGCTCTGCCGTTTAAAATCTTTAAATAGGTTGGGCTTGGTCCTGCAGCCAGTTTATGAATGAGGAAACTGAGGATACAGACTGAGTTGAAGCTTTGCCAGGGAACCTTGGCAGGGCATTTCTGCATGGGCACTCTGTCGTCCGACACCTGCTGTGTGACTTGGCGAGGGTATCTGCCCTCTCTGAGCCTCCAGGGAGTGAGGTAGCTGGTAGACCTCCTGGCTCTACACTCTGCATGTCTGCCGACTTCCTGGGCCCCCCTGTGTCGGCCCCGGCTCCTTCCTCACTGCCACCTTCAAGGAGACAAGAGGTCACTCATGTGTCTCCAAAGAGGATGTGTGAATCAGGGGCCAGTGCACACTGCCAGCTGACGCCGTCATTCCTTTGCACCTTGAATAAAATTCCTCTTCTTTGGGATATGTTAAAAGAAATGAGGGGGGGGGGTTGGTCAGAGTGATAGATTGACCTTGATAATATCAAAGAGTTAATTCTGAACTCATTCCTGAGCAGTGGGCCCTGGAAGACTTTCTGTAAGCCATAAATAACACATTTTAATAACGTGGACTTTGATTCCTCTCCGAGCACCGAAACTATTGTAATTTGGGTAGTGATTTGTCAAGGTGCCAGCCTAAGTTTTGTTTTGTTTTTTATCCTGGCGCTTACAAAAGGGGTTACATATTTTGGGCATGTTCAGGTCTTCATGGTCTACTGGAAAGACATCCTGCCAAAAAATGCTTTTGACCCAGGAAAATGGACTTTTAATGGAAAGTCATTCCCCCTGCCCCCTCAAATTCATTGTTTACTAGTTTCGCCCTGAATTTGGTTGAAAGTTATTCATTATGACATCCATTCTTCTGATCTCCCAGCAGCAGCATGACTCAAAGATGACTGTGGTCCCCCCCATCCCGGTCCCCACCGCTGAGCCCATTGTGGCCGGCGGCAGTCTCATTCCCCACCTTCGACAGTCGCCCAAGGCTTTGTCTGAACAGTCTCCGGAGACTGGGGCTCTGCTCTTGGCTAAGCCTATGCTCCATGCGTGACCTTGGGCCAGCCACCTCCCTCCCTGGGCCATGTCTCCTCCTCTGCAGAATGAAGACCGTGAGTCCGACGAGACTGGGGTTCTCCATCCCAGGTCTGGTGAGGAGGTGATGCTCTGCACAATGGGGAAAGCGGTGCTTCTGCTTGAGAAACAACTGGATCCTTCTTCATCTGAGAAATATTTGTCTGGTGCCAACTATGTGCCAGGTTCTGCTCTAGGAGCCGAAGACAAAGGCGCAGGGAAGACCGACACGGGCTTCGCGACTGCTCTGGAAATCACGGGGTCCTCGTGTTTCAGGTTCAACATCCCTGTGATCCTTTGTTCTAAAAGAGGAAAAAGTCGATACCCCTGGCCGCCCCTACTGCTAGCTACCTATTTGTATCCATCTCCTACTTCTCCTCAACCACTGGACATTGATCGTGTTAGCATGTCCAGGTTGGGGGCGGGGTGTGGGGAGGTGGGAATAAGACCCCAAACCCAAACACTTCATTTGTTCAGTTTCCCTTGCAACTAAACTCCGTCATGACATTGTGGGCAGAAGCTGCCGCGTGGAGGGAGCTTCTGGAAAATGAATTCTGCTGTTTGGTCAGACATTTGTCCTTCCTGTGAGAGCTGATACTTGGCAGTGATAGGTTGACCTCTAGGACAAAGCCCATCACTAAGGGAGAGTAGGGTCGGGAGGAGGGGAGTCTGGCTCCGATTGTGATAGGGGTAGCTGCCTGGGACCGTGCCGTGTTCCTACCGGGCGGTAGATATCAGAGAGAAAAATAAATCCTGATCCTATGTTAAGTCACTGTTGCTTTTAGGCCTTCTAGGATGTGCAGCCCGACGGATCAATGCATTCATGACAAAAATGAAGGTCAAGGCCAAATCAATGTCTATCCGGAGGTCAGGTCTGAGAAGGAATTAGAATGTAGTTCATGGGCTTCTTGGGTTCTACAGAATTTATAAATTTGAATAGACTTGGAGCTCCCTCATGGCCGTGCAGAGAAAGAAACACTCCCTCTCACCCCGTTATCTCTGAAAGAGGAGCCCAGCTCTTCTTGCGACTGGGTTGTTTTGACACCCTCCACAGAGGCTTCCGGTTCTATCTGAGAGAAGACACCAACACATGGTCTTTCAGGCTTATGTGAAGTCCAAGCAGCCTTTCTGCCTCCAACGTGAGACGTCAGACTCATTTGAAGTAGACGTCTTCCTTTTACGTATGTGCCGATCGTCGTAAGGACCGCTCTCAGAGGGAGAGGCCCCCATCTGACCTACTGACCGAGTTAAATTCCCTCGAGCAGCTTGTGCGATGAAAGTCGGCATTCCGCAAGATTGTAGGATGACCACATCAGGTCACGACACGGGGTATGACGACATCTTTGCATAATGGTCAGAGTATGTCAACACAGAACTGCTAAACCGCCGGCAATCCTGGTCCAGCCAAGTTAGCACATAGCTAACCACCAGGGCCGGCGTGACTGTGTGACCTAGTATCTTCGAGTTCATTATTGCCAGACATAGGCCATGCATGTGCAGAAGAGTCAGGAGGTAGAAGTTCTATTGGCATCATACATTCAAAACGTTGGATGAGACAGTTGACAAGGGAAGCATCAGCAAATTCATAAACCACTGTCCACACTGCCACCCCTCAGTTCCACCTCCCAAGACACTGTAGCCCCACCGCAGTCCTCTTCTTGTCCAGGGATCTGAGTCCTTTTCCTTCTACCTCCCGGGCCAGCCTGCGCTTGAACTTCTCCCTCCTGGCTCTATTCATCAGAATTTGAACATGCTCAAAATGACATCCAGCCGAGAAACAGTCCCTCTTTGACGTCATGCTTCTCTTCCCCTTTCGCAGTCAAACTTCCTCCGTTTCTTCACCTTCTGTTTTCTGGGTTCGTTGCCAAACCTGCAGGCCTGTCTGCCATCCTGGTGGTGGTAGTGGGTGAGTCTGCAAGTCACAAGGTCAGTGGTTCAAGCCCCCGAGGGAGGACGTTGAGGCTATCTGGTCTCATGAGGATTCACCATCTCAGACACCCTATGTGAAGCCGCTAGAGGTTAGAATTGACGGCAGTAGATGGCATCCATCTTAGAATCCACTTGTTTATTCTACAGGAGTGAAGAGGATATCGCCTCCTGATTCTGCCTGATACACAAAGGTCTTAGTAAACACATGGAGTACAAGCACACAGGAAACGGTTTCCTTCCATACCGATCTCTTGCACTGGGACACATCGCATGTGCAGCCACCGCCCATCTGTCTGTGGCAGCTTGCAAGTCCCACTCAATGGCTTCGATGGAGCCTTCAGACGAAGACACAGAAGAAAGGCTTGCCTTCTTGCTTCTGAAAGCCGGCCAATGAAGACGGACTGCAAGCGCCTACTCCTCAATGGACCATGAGCATGGCACAAGAGGAGCAGCCTTTGTTGTAGACGGGGTCACCATGAGTCGGGGGGCAGGGGAGGTCGATTCCACGGCACTAACAAACCAGGAAGGTAGCGATACCCTATCCTTCGGGAACTGTTTTGTTATATGGCCTCTCATACTCTTCTTATAACTTCGAACCGTGAAAAGTGAGCTTTCTGTTACTTGTCAAAAAGGACATCGGAACGACCCTTTCAGAGGCAACGTCTGGCATCCATGCTGTCGGCTCTCCACCAGTTCTCCTGCGCCGGGCTTGATTGCTCCCTCCCACGCTGCGGATGAAGAGCTGCAGAGGGGGGCAGCCCTTGATGAAGGTCACTCCATAATCCATCGTGGTAGAGGAACGGAAAGCCAACAACCGTGACAGCTTTTCCTCCTTCGCGTCATCCTCACCACAAGCCCGTGAGTTCAGAGTTCGGCGGACCAGAGTAGAGATTCGGAGATGAGAGAGGCCGGTCCTACTTCTCATGAATGATCCAGTCAGTGATCTGGGACAACATATGAGTTATTCGGAGGCCCCGTTTAAAGGTACTCTTTAGCCTCTTTGGGAGATGAAAGTGCTTCAACTAGCCTCTGGCTATTTTGAAATTCCATGTCCCTTCTCTGGGTACCCGGAGAGGAGTGTCTAAAGAATTGAGTGTCTCTCCATCGACAACTAGATTGGAGCAGGGCATTGCATCGGTTAGTTCTGGCCACGGGACAAACACCTGAAAAGTGTCTCTCCATCGACAACTGGATTGGAGCAGGGCTTTGCATCAGTTAGTTCTGGCCATGGGACAAACACCTGAAAAGTTAGGAAGTGACACAACCACCTCTTTAGATGACTCACAAGTCTATGGATGGGCCGGGTGATTTCTTGGCAGCCGGACTCAACTTTGGTGGACTTGAGTGAGTGAGAACTTACTGCAGTGGTCCTGAGAGCTCAGAGACTCAGGGGAGGAGGACCCAGTTTGGAAAGGGGTTGGACCATGCAAGCCATTTGGTGGTGCACACTCTCTTCCACCTCTGAGTGACCTTCTCAGCCCTGCGCAGACGCATGGAGTCCAGGAGACATACAGCACTGGCTGTGTAGTGGTGAAACCTGGAGACACGTCCATGTTGGTGCTAGTTAGCTATTGCTGTATATTAAAACCACCGAATGAAAAATGTCCCTTCCTCTCCTTTCTACAGTTCTGTTCACACGTAATTCACATACCTTGCAACGCAATGATTCAAATGTTCTAAAGAGAGTTGTGCAATTGTCATCACGCTCAATTTTAGAAAAATGTCCTTCGTTTTTGTACTCATCATTATTAGCTACTCTTCAACCCCCCTCCCCCCCAAAACAAAATCCCTGGCCATAACCCTAAGAAACTATTCATCCAGTTACTTTCTCTATAGAGACACCTATCCTGAATTTCATATAAAGAAAAGTCGACACTGTCTCCAACAGCAAGAGCAAAGTAAAAGCTAGAAAAATCTCAATCTAAAAGAAAATGGAAAATAAGAAAAACTAGAAGAAACTTAAAATGAATCAAATGAGAAAACAAATGATAAAGCATTACCTTTTAATCCAACTACCTCCACATGAATCCATATTTCAGTGCACTCTGTCTGATAGCAAGGGTAGTCACATCTCAGTTCTATGATCAGAGGGGATTCACTGGAGGCTTAATTCACATAAGGACTCTGAAAATGGATTTGGGTTTTCTCTGTTAACCACAGGCTTCTGTGTGTGTATTCATAATTTATATATAGTTCGAATGTATAGTTTGTTCTAAGATAGTTCTCTATATAATATAGTTCTAATACAGCTTGCTCCTCTAGTCTTAGATTTTATTATTTACAATCCTTGGAACAAACAAGCTGGTGTGCTTTTTCCATGTAGATGAAATTGATCATTCACAAAACTGTAAGCTGCTCATTTTAAGACAAGCCTTTAAGACAGTGGCTTTCAACCTTCTTCGTGCCATGAGCCTTCAATACAGTTCCTCATGTGGTGATCCCCCAACCATAAAATTATTTTCATTGCTACTTCCTAACTATCATTTTGCTGCTATTATGAATCAGACGGCCCCCATGAAAGGGTCATTTGACCTCCAAAGGGGTCACATTCCACAGGTTGAGAACTGCTGCTTTAAGACCTCAGATGCTGTTCTTTCTGATAGCCAGGCCTCATCCGATTTCTTCACTACACTGGCTACAGCACACATTTCTTCAGGAGCCTCTTCATGAAGGTAAGTATAGAATCGGGCCACGTTTCTCTTAGATTAGGGCTATAATTCAGGGTGAGCTTAAAATCCATCAGGTTTCTATCGTTTATATGTTATGTCCCCGATCCTCTTAAAAATATCATTATCACTTTATTGAGGGATATTACACATTATTCCCCTGGGGCTTATGGTAATTCGATTGGTCTTTATCATGAATTCAGCCAACGGCATAGAACTTAAAATACTGTTGAGAAAAGGAATGTGCATGTACAGGGTAGCTTTATAGGCTGAACTACATGGAGTATTGACTTGTAAAGACTGAAAACTCAAGTGGCTGGACACCCTTTAGATAAACAATGAAGGGTGGGGCTAGGGCAAAATTTCAACAGACCTTATTTACTAAGGCAGAATTATGCAGAGAGAGAGGGTATATGTTTTACCTAATATATATTTATTAGTCTTCATATATATTAGTCTTAAGTGACCAATTATTGGATACCCTCAAAGCAAGAGATTTAAATCTAAGTCTAATAACTTCCAAATCTATAACCTTGAGAGAGCAGTCATCTGCTTCTTCTCACACCAGGGTGTTCTCAGCCTGAAGTCCAAGGCAGTCGTTCTGTTCCTTTCATCTGCTACAGGTATATTTAAGGTGAAGTCTAGCTCTCTTAGCAGGGTTTCCAAATGGGATTGTTTCTAGAGCGTGAAGGATGCTGTGCACGTCAGAAGGACAAAGGCTTAAGTCTGAGTTGTCTATAGCACACAAGCTGGGTTACTACAGGCTGGATAGAAACTACGTCACAAGTGCCTGAGTAGGAAATAACAGAGGCCGCCTTCTCCCAGAAGTAAGGTTAAGCATTCTTTCCCAGTGGCAGGTTGGTTTATTGTTCTCCTAACTATGACTCCCCTGGGGGATTCTGCGGTTCTGGGCTTGGCTCATTCTCGCAGCTGGCACAGCTGGCTGGAGGCTGGGTGGGGGAGGAGGGCTTCCCTGGTGTGAAGCTGTTGACTGGAGGGCTGAGGGTGGGCAGGCTTTGTATTGCCTTTTCAAGCCAAGTCGTGGAGGGTTCCAGGACAGTGTACAGGATCTCTTGAATTCTAAACTCAGAAACGGACACATTAGTTGTATTTGCCATGATAGCCTGTGATCAAAGTAAGTTCCAGAGTCAACTGAAACTCAAGAGGTGAGGAGACCGCACCTTTGGTAGGAGGAACGGCACAGAGCACGGAGACAGGGAGGGGAAGAGAATCGGCAGGGGCGGGAGGGGGGGTGTTGCAGTCAACCTCTTACCATCGTTCATCAATGGGAATAGAGATACATACATGCTGAGGCAGTCACACTTTGGGATAATCAAATGAATGAGCCTTGGGGGGAAACAAAAGAATGGACTTGAGCTACAACTGCCAACATAGATAAAGAAGCAAATGACAGAAAGATACTTCTGATTGATATCAGCAATTGATGCAAATATAATACAAAAAATGGTCAAAGCAGTGTTGTTCATATTTATGAATGCACACCTCTAGGTAAAAAGACAGATTGTGAGAGGGCTTGACTAACCAAAGCTGGCATCTTGGACCATTGCGAGGTTCCTCTGGAGGGCTGGCATAGACTATGTGGCCATTTTCATGACCTCTTGCCTCTCAACTAACCTTCCTCAGACTTTGTGTTGGTCTTTCTAGCCCACCCTCCCCCACCCCCCGCCCCCAGCCCCGCATCCTAGACTGGAGCATATAATCAGCCAAGCTCATATTTGTGCCCACCCGGGGCTGCCTCAGGGGAGAGAGGGAGGGATGCTGGTACCTTAGTTTGGGGTATTTTGGAAGAAACAGCACAGCAAGCTTATCGAGCAGTAAATTCAGGATATATTGGGGACAGGCTCCCAGCAGATCTACACGACAGCAGAACAGATACGGCAAGTCTACAAGAACAGTGAGACTGTCTCTGAGAGGAAGGTGGGCACCAACTTCTGCCAGGAGGACTTCCCAAATAGGAACGAAGTGGTTCTGAAAGGAGGAGACAGGCTTCTACTTTTCCACAACCAAATTCCCTGCCATCTGTCCTACTCAAGGCACAGCCTTGAGGACTCCCCATCCAAGTCTTCCTGGATTTCTGGTCTGACTCAGTACTGACTTTCAACAATTTCTCTGCCTTCTGTTCCTGCTCCCTGGACGTTTCATTACTCTGAATGTGTCAACATGAAGGGCGGTGCTAAGAATGCGATGGAGGCTGAGCCCCGGTAGCGTAGTGGTTGAGTATGGGACTGCGGCCGATTGGCTTGGTGGTTCAAATCCTGTAGCAGCAAGGTTGGGCCTCCCACTCCTACCAGAGGGCAGTGATGCCTAAAAAAAAAAAAAAAAGAGTGTGATGGAAGAAGTCTCCTTCCATGCGGGACACTTGGGCTTGATTCCTGACCTGTGTCCCTCAGGCACCTGCACCTCCACCACCTGTCAGCTGAGTGGAGGCTTTGCTATGATGTTGAACAAGTTTTAGGTTCAGTGTTGCTTCCAGAGTAAGATGGACTAGAATGAAAGTCCTGGTCATTTACTTCTGAAAATCAGTCAGTGTACTCTGTGGAGTACGACCCTCTAATCCTTTTGTGTGCGGGAGTCGGAGGTCAAGAGAGGGTGCAAGTGGCTGAGACTGAGGTAGTTGTACTTACCCCCAAAAGTCTGTTTACTGTGACATCAAAGCCTAGAGGAAGGGTTCTTGGACAGGAGGCAACTAGGGACCATCTCTGATGATGATCACCATCTCCTGCTTTTCCTCCAAGTTCATCCTTCAGTGAATGCCGTTGGACAAGGCGCCGCCTTCATTTCCAAGGAGAGGAAGGGTAGGGCTCCATTCAGGATTGTCTTTGTTAGGGATACAATGTTGTCCCTCCACAATTATGCATTATAAGTCCTCAGTTCTAAACCTGAGGTCGTATTAGAATTGGACAGTGGTATGTCTTTGTTATGTTCAATGAGGTGAGGATGAGTGTCGCCTGTGTTTTATCAGCGCTACACTGCATCTCTTCAGGTTCTCACGGGAGCGTGCTGTCCACAGCCCAGACTCGGTCCACTCAGTCTTGACCACCAGGGAGGGCACTAGCAGTGGGGTCCGCTGTGTTTTCTCATCCCAGCAAGCTGGGGAGAGAGACCAGAGGGCCAGAGAGAGTCGGAATGACTCCCAGGCTCCAGGTCTGACTTGTGGCTAAACAGGTCCAATCCTGACTATCCTCTTGACCAGACCCTGTGTAGGGTGGAGCCCCCATCCAGGAGCTCTAGGGTAAAGTGACCAGATTTTAAGCAGGACACCATTGACAGGGGAGGGGTGGGGTGGGGTTCTTGATTAAAAACTTGGTCTATATGGAGCAACAAAATTTTCATAGGATGCAAAAATAGTATTGTAATATATTTATTTTAAAACGCCATGGGACGTTGTTAAATTGTTAAAAAGCGGGATGTCTGGTCACTTTACTCTAGGGGCTCAGCTGTCAGGCCCCTTCTCTCGCTCTCAGAGACCCCAAGGAAATTAGCGATGACAGCCACAAAGACCACACTGTCCGTGCTGTCCAAAGTGTTACTTCTCTTCCGAGTGGCCTTCTCAGAGCCACATCTAGGAGATGAGCTCAGGTGCTATTCCTGTGCAGTGATGTCACCTGCCAAGGACAGAGGTCGGGATGCAGATCACCCACCTGCTCAGAGAGTCCAAATTTCTCTCTCTCTCTCTCTCTCTCTCTCTCTCACACACACACACAGTCACACACCTGCCACCCAGCCTTCCTCTCCCATACAATACACACACACTCTCCCCCACCCCACACACCCATTTGCACTCACACACCCTCTGTCGTCACACTCACACGGTTGCAACCCCCCCCCCCACACACTCTCACTCACGCTCTCTCTCCCGCATGCTCTTACACGCGTGACTCTTCCTTCTCACCCAGCTTGATGTCTCACCTTCATGTGCACACACATTCACTCTCCTCACCCATACACACATACTCCCTTCCCCACACATCTGTCTCGCATGCGTTCACACTTACACGCCGCTTGGAAATCTTGTAACCTTCCGCACGTAGGCGTGTTCCCTCGGATATGCCACATGCCCTAATGCAAACATCATACATGTCACACCCTTGGGTTCTCACGTGCTGACTCACACCCACCAGCAGGTGTACACGCCATGGCATACATGCTCTGTGGCCACAGGACCCCAACTCACATATCCCACACAGGAACCTCCATAACGTGCCTCCACGTGGATCCTCCTCCCCAAGTTCAGACCCGAAGCTCCCTGGTAGCTCTGAGACACTGTGGGCCACTGATGGGCTTCACGACCGTGGGCCCCCAGCCCTGCAGGTCAGCTCACTGAGGAGAACTGGAGGGTCCAGGGACAGCCACCCCAGCTCTTGGTAAGGGTGAGCTCTGCCAAGACCCAAACTAGCTTAGGTACAGGAGTGAGCTCCCTGCCACCGGCAGGATGCAAGCTTGGCCAAGCCACTTCTTGTGGGAGCTGTAGAGGGACCTTTCACCTCCTCTCTAGGGAGGTGGGGTTCGTGGAAGAATTCTCTGAGCCAGAGGCCCTGGGAGCATGACGGGCAAGAGGTGACAGGGGCAGCAGGGGCAGGAAAGGGGCAGGCTCGATCAGGTGAGGGTGGGGCTGCTAGTCTCACAAGGTGAGGATTGTCTGCCCCCATAATTTACCAGGGGTCGACAGGTTCCTTTCTCCTGCCTGATTTACTGCCTCCTTCTGCGGGGCGAGGCCCACTTTTTGAACTTCAAAGTGAGCAGGTAGTGGAGCTGGCCTGTGGTGACAGCCCGCTGGGCCTGCGGGCCTGTTCCTCCATCTGTCCACATCTCGGCAGGATCCGAGAGGCCCTTGATCCTTGGTCTGCTGGCCTAGGATGCCCAGAGACTTCACCAACCCCCACCCCAAATGTTCTCTATTGAGGCACAGAGGAAGGAGGAGAGAGGACAAGGAGGAGGAGGAGGAAGGAGGGGGCCTGTCACCCAGGCATCCTCTCCCTTCCTCTTTCACCCACCTGAGAGTGAGTGCAGGTAGAGAGGGAAGTGGGCAAAGACACTCAGGGGTCCTGTCCCTCAGTGCCAAGGCTCAGTGTCTCATCTAAAAAACGTGCTTCCCAAATCCCAGGTTCCCAAGGTGGACATGAACTCATGCTCCCGGGCTCCTTTTAGGAGTGCTGGGGCTATGAGGCCGGGTCCGTTCTGACTTCTCAGTTCAGAAGCTCTGTTCAGAGAGGAGCAGCACCTGTTCACTCTTTGGACATTTTTTAGAGACCCCCAGTGGTGCTAATTGAAAGGTTGGTGGATCAAGTGCTCCCAGGGGAGAGAGGCCTGGTGGTTGACCTGTGGACTCCACGGAGAACCAGTCTACTCAGGCCCAGAAGAGGCCACCATGAGCCAGAATGGAACTGGCAGTCGTGGTGCTTGAGCTTTTTAAAAATAAATATATGGGTAATTTAATTAGGGGCTCCTACAACGCTGGTCACAATCTATCCATCCATCCATCGTGTCAAGCATATTTGTACACCTGCTGCCATCATCATTCTCAAAACATTTGCTTTCCACTTTAGCCCTTGGCATCAGCCCCTCATTTTCCCCCTCCCTCCCTGCTACCCCCTCCCTCATGAATCCTTGATAATTTATCAATTTTTATTTTGTCATGTCTTACACTGCCTGATGTCTCCCTTTGTCCACTCCTCCATTGTCCATCCTTCAGAGAGAAGGTTAAATGTAGATCCTTGTAATAGGCTCCCCCTTTCTGCCCCACCTTCCTTCCACCCTTCCAGTATCGTCACTCTCACCACCGGTCCTAGGGTGTTCATCTGTCCCGGATTCCCTGTATGCCCAGTTCCCATCTGTATCAGTTTACATCTTTGTAAGGTAGAACTGGGATCATATTGGTTGGGGGGAGGAAGCATTAAAGAACTAAAGAAAAGTTGTATGTTTCATCGTTACTACACTGCACCCTGACAGGCTCGTCTCCTCCCTGGGACTCTTCTGTAAGGGTATGTCCAGTTGCCCACAGATGGGCTTTGGGTCCCCACTCTGCTCTCTGCCTCATTCACAGTGATGTGATTTTTTTTGTTCTTTGATGCCTAATACCTGATCCCTTCGACCCCTCGTGATCACACAGGTTGGTGTGCTTCTTCCATGTGGGCTTTGCCGCCTCTGTGCTAGATGGCCACTGGTCTACCATCAGGCCTTTAAGATTCCAGATGTTTTATCTTTTGATAGCCGGGCACCATCAGCTTTCTCCACCATGTTTGCATATGCATCCATTTGTCTTCAGTGATCGTATCCAGAGGGTGGGCACACAATGATATGATTTTTTGTTCTTTGATGCCTGATACCTGATCCTTTCCACGCCTCATGATCACATAGGCTGGGGTGCTTCCTCCGTAGTGGGCTTTGTTGCTCCTGAGCCAGATGGCCGCTTGTTTAACTTCAAGCCTTTAAGACCCCATATGCAATATCTTTCCATCCACTTTCACGAGCAAGTGAGGTGTTCGGGTTTTAAAGAAACGCTTCTATTTGTCCGCCTCCCCTTTCCCATCATCACAATGGTAGACACATGGGGAAGCATTTTTACTGATTGTCCTCTCTCCATTCTGCAGGTGGGTCAGCTGAGACCCGGAGACAGTTGGACAACTTCTGGTCATATAGGGAAGCCTCTGGGATCAGGTCCTGGTCTCTTCCTCAACTTCCCATGACTTGTGTTCCCAAGATTAAGCATCTGGCAACATCTTCTTCTGGGCCCTTTTGTCCTTTTGATGAAAAGACTGGGCTGGGCTGGCTTCTGCCACCGAGGCAGGGTAGCTGCAGCCAATCCTCTCCACCTCTGGGCCTCAGTTTCCCTTTCTGTTAAAAAAAGAGCCTGTATGCTAGATCACTGAAATCCTGAGTCACAAAGAATCCTAAGTCCCTGATCTTGTAGCCTGGGCCAGCGTTTTCTTTGGTGTGACCTGTGCTACTGAAAATGCTCAGGGCTAGTGGCATTGTCAACATTGAAAAATAATCTATTTCCTACACCAGTCTGGACTTCTCCCTTCTCTGGAAAACTCAGGAATGTTGGTGACACCTGAGTTCCAGTTGCTAATGGTGGGCTGGAACCGCCATGCCTTCTAGCCAGCACTGACATGCTCTCCCAGACCCTGGAAGTGCCAGAGTGTGTGCCCCGAACTCACGCAGACCAGCCTGCTTTAGAATCTCCGTCCTGTCTCGTACCAGCTGTGTGATCCTGAATACGTTACTCGATCTCTCTGGAAACACGAGTGGAGTGGAGACGGCTCAGTACAGGCCTGCTGGGTCCTTTGTGACCCACTAACAGCAGCGGAGTCTGGAGGGAAAGCAGAAAGTCAACACAGGCCCTGCCTCCCTCTACCCCCAAGAGGCTAGATGAAACTATGCCAGAAGCAGGGGCTGGGGACCCGCTGGGGCTGGGGACCTGGAAAATTAATCCTGGTTCTGGCATTTTCCATCTATATGACCTTGACAAGCTTCCTTCTCATCGTGAGTCCCCTTTCTGTGGCTTAGCATGCCACAGGACGGGGTTAGTTTGAGGACCTGCCTGGCGCGTTGCTGTGCTCTGCAAACTCTTGGGAAGTGGGGGACACAAAGAGAGGCTTTGCTGATGACACCCAAAGGCCTTGGGGAGACCAGGAAGTTGAGAGAGATTGGGACAGGAGGAGCAGGGGGACATGGGATGACTCTCGCGGAGCATGAGAGAGTTTGTCATTTGGTAAATCTGTCTGGGAGAAGGTGATGTGTGGAGTCAGGTTGAAGAGGGGGCCTCAGGTTCTGAGACCAAATCGTGGGATCAGAGAACCAGGAGTTCCCCCTCTTTCCATCTCCTAAGGCAGTGGGACACAGAACCATTCATCTACTCTGCTGCTCCCTCTTTGTGAAGTTGATCTTTTTAAAAACATATTTTTCTCACCAACATCTTATCCTGGAGTTCATAGATGGGTCTTTAAAAGCTAATCCCTCTGGCTGCTCCTGGGTCACCCTGGACTTCCAGCTCTTCCTGTAGCCCAGTTGGGGGTAGGGAGTCAAGACTTTGGGAGATTCGGACTAGGTTTGAAATCCCAGCTCCCCCTGTGTGGCCTTGGAAATTTTCCTATACCCCTGAGTCCTTAGGCATAAAACTCCAGGGAGAGACACTTGTTCTAGAAGCTTCCTTTCAGCTTAGACTTGTTCTGGTTCTGCATCTTGAAGGAGGGAAGTGACAGAGGAGGGTGTGGGGCTAGTCCGCTTGCATGGTGAGCCGAATTCTTTGGCTGTTTGGAGGTATGGGATTAGAAGGTTCTGGGGGGAGGGCATAGTCTGAAGCCATCACGAGGCAGACACGCAGGATCGGCACCCAGGAAGCATTCAGCCTGGCAGCTAGGGCCCCCTCGGCGTGGAGTGAGGCGCTGGTTGTGTGAGAAGGAAGCCCTCTGCTTGGGAATGTGCGCTGTCTCCCAGACATGATTTGGGGGCCATAAATTTTCAGTGGCGAAGCAATTCCTGGAGTTTTCATCATGCTGAAGCGTTTAGACTTGTCTCGAGGGGTAACAATTTCACTCAAGTAGTGCCCCAGCTCCGATTTGTTATTGCAAACGTTGGGTGTTTTTTTTCCCCCTTAAGGTGGAATCCTCCTCCGATGTCATGCTCTGCTATAACTTGTTTTATTTCACTCAGAACACCAAAAGAGCCCACAAGATGTACAGATCATCGTGATGCAGGTTTCTTCCTTAGTCCTGGCGCAGGGGAAAGAAGGAGCTGGGAAGATCCTTGGAACCCTGGTGAGGTGCTGGGCTTTGTCTGAGCCCAGGAGCAGAACCCCCAGAGCAGGTCTAGCGCCCACCCCACCCCCGCCCCCGTGGACGCCATCCAGAGTGGGGCAGTGCGACTCCTTCGCATAATTCTCTCAAAATCCAGCCAGTCCACAGACGAAGGAACAAAGATTCAGCTAGGCATTATGGGAGACAGCATTTAAATTCAGGCCATGGGACTCTCCAGCCACTGTTATTTTCTTGAAGAGCAAGGCACTCTTTGGGGACAAGTCTCTTGAATTCCCATTCAGAACGCAAATGCTAAAGCCTGTCCCCAGTGGTCACAACATCGCAGCTCTTCAGCTAAAGCGAAAGCTTTGAGGGGGGCACACATGGCAGGGAGGAGCCGGGTACAATGTTGGTTCGTGGGGCTGGCTCGAAATCTCTTCAAACTCCACAGAAGCCCCGTTTCCATGCCAACAGCCACTGTGCCACTTTACAGGCATTATCTCCTCTCCAAAGCAGTCCCTCAAAGGATGCCAAAGGGATCGCTTTCTGCTCGGAAGCGGCTCATTTGCATTCGATTTGCATATCCTGTCATTTTTCTGGATTCTCCCCAAACGGGGCCAGCTGACAGTGTTGTCTTCCAGGCTTGGTGTGACAGGACAAAAGGATCTCCAAATTGTGCTGTGTGCTGTGTGTTGATAGGTGGGAGGCGGAAAGGGGGAGGGGCGGGGAGCCTGGTACAGGACCATCTCAGTCCCACCCCCTCCCCCAGCCCTCGCCGCCGCCCCGGGGTGGCAGGCAGGTAAGTCTCAAGGCACAGACCATGGGGCACACGCAGAAGGTGCTCCGGGAAGACAGATTCCTGCTCAGAATCAGGGACGATGTCCCCGAATCAGAGCCGTGGAGAGGAATCTTTGCCTTTGCAAATACCTAATCTTTATTCACACCTGCCAGGTGCTTTGTGAGCTTTTTAAGTGGGCAAATAGTTTGGTCAGCGGTTGGAGCCCACGCAGTGGTGCGAGAGAAATTCCTGGTGCTCAGCACACCCTCCTGTTTTCCGAGCTCTGAGACACGTCTGAGCTCTGCAGATGTAGTTCCGCCATGGCCCATGAGTGTTAGTGAGCTGGGTATGGCACCCCTAATCCTCATTTTGCTTTCTTTTTAAAGGAGGATTTAGTCATTTCGGGTTTTACGATGTATAATGGAACATCCCATATCAATTAGTCAAAAAAAACCCCCAAAACTTACCCATATGCCAATATTCTCCTATCTCAACAATATTTTAAATTCTATACTAGAGGCACGGTTAGCAGTACTAGTATTAAGCTTATAACCCCGAGCACGATGTTTTCATGACATTTCATTAAATACATTTAATTATGTAACATTTAACTAAATACATGTAACTAAAATGTATCTGCTACCGAAATTATATTTACATATATTAAATATATTTTGGTTGTTATATAGATAAATAACTAGAAAAGTAAAGAATAAAAGCAAAACAGTTTTTTCCCTGAAATCAAAAATTCAGGCATTATAAAAAGACTAAAGACCCTGTGGAAGTTCCTTATAGCGAGATTATGCTGTCATTGGATGGATTATGCCACCGACACTCTGTATAATATACTGCTTTTGCTAAAACTACTATTCATGGACCTCAGAATGTCTAACCCCTGCCATGCTGTCCCATTACTTCAGATCTAGGAACTCACTTCACAGCAAATGAAGTGCGGAAAAGGACCCATCCTCACAGAATCCACTAGTCTTACCATGTTCCTCATCATCCTGAAGCAGCTGTCTTGATAGAACAAGGGAATGGCCTTCTAAAGACACAGTTACAGTGCCAGCTAATGTTGGAGCATTGTTTTCCAGGAGGTGTTGTGCATGCTCTAAGCTGGTGGCTGATATATTGGGTGATGTCTTCAATAACCAGGATTCACAGGTCCAGGACCCAAAGAGTAGGAACAGGAGTGACACCTCTCACTATTACTCCTAATGACCCACTTGCAGCACTTTTGCTTCCTGTCCCAGCAGCTCTATGTTCTTTGGGTCTTGAGGTCCTAGTTCCAAAGGGAGGAATATTCTTACCTGGAACACAGCACTGATTTCATTTAACTGGTAGTTAAGAATGCCCCCTGGCCATTTGGTGGTCCTCATGGCCCTGGATCAGTAGGTCACGAAAGGTGTTAGTGTACTGTGATTGATACTAATTACCAAAGAGAAGTGGATTGGTGTAACATAATGGAGGTAAAGAAGAGTATGTCTGGAATTCAGGAGGTTTCTGAGGTTGTCTCTTGGTATGACCAAGTCCTGTGATTAAAGTCAATGATAAAGCACAATGCCCCAATTCTGATATGATACTAATAGCCCAAACTCTTCAGAAATGAAGGTTTGGGTCACCTCATCAGGCAAAGAACCATGACCAACTGTGATGTCTGCTGAGAATAAACGAAATACTGAATGGATAGTGTCAATAGATAGTTCTAAAGACCAGCTACAGGGCTGAGCCCCAGTGGCGTAGTGGTTGTGCGCGGAACTGCGGCCCACTGGGACGGAGGTTCAATTCCAGCGGTGGGGCTGGGCCTCCTACTCCCACCACCAGAGGGCAGTGATGCCTAAAAAAACTAAAAAAAAAAAAAAAAAAAAAAAAAAAAAAAAAAAAAAAAAACACCAGCTACAGCCATGTGACCAGCTGCAGAAAGAAGGTCTGTACTTGTGATGAGTAATTCCTCTTATATGTACACACCAAATATTTTTGTTTAGCTCATTTATAAAATATAAGATGAAAATGAGGCTAAGTTTTTATCTCTTGGTTGTACACATGCTAGCTGTATCATGTTAGGTACAAGTATGGTTTTATTATTGTCTTTGGTGATTATGCATAGTTAAAGAAGAGTAATGTGCTGGTGTCAAGTTGACTAGGAGCGGTCTGTGATGGATAGGGTTTATGTCAACTGTACACTCCTGGGTAAGGGTAGGTGCAGAGTTCTACCCACAATCACATCACAACCTCATGACACCTCCTTGGTATTTTAAGCCTTTGAGTATAGAACAGAGAAACCAAGCAAGGTTGAATCCTCTTTGGCCCTTCTACTAAAGGTGTAGCTTGTGTTTGGTTCCTCAGTCTCCTGCCAATCCCAGGAACAGTGAGAAAACTTACTGATGATGGATTCATTCAGCCAACTTTGGATCTCTGCATCTACCAATCTGTGCCTTCCATTGTCTCTGCTATGTCATCCTGCTTCCTATTTGTCAGCTTCCAAGGGTTAGGAAAATCAGGACTGGTCTTGACTGGACTTACCTGTATCTGTGTAAGCCAATTTTTGGATACACATCTCTTTCTATATATACATACAAGCATCAGTTATTTTGCATCTCTAGACAACCCAACCCAACATAGCTGCTGTTGCAATTGAAGAATTCTAACCAACCTCTTCAGTCTGAAATTGACCAAGCACGCAATCAAGATGTTTGATAATTTACTAACGAGTGGAATGTGAAAGTTGGAGACAAATAGGAAGTATCAGTAGTTGGAAAACATGGCCTGGGTGATAGACATGAACCGGAGATCACATGACAGAATTTTGCAAGATTGACGACTTCTTCATTGCAGATACCCTCTCCCTTATCAACATATGGGGATACAATGACCCTTGCTACATGGCATATGAAGGAATCCAATTACTGACACCAATGGAGAGAAACCATGAAGAAACTCAGTATCATCAGCCCAAACAAGGCCAGGAAGCTTAAAACAGGTTCACAAGAGCCAAAATATGACCTTAAGTGTATCCCACCTAAGTTTCGAGACCCTTTCAAGAACAGATGTGACACATCAAGCACTAACGACCTGGTAAGTTGTGGGATGACATCAAAAACATCGTGGATGAAGAAGGCAAAACATGGTTCAAAGGACAGGAGAGAAAGAAAAGGTAAAAGTGTTGAGAGATGAAGCAAATGACAGCCACTGCAAGACTGTGGGATTAAGATCCCTGGTTCAGCAAGTATCCAATGAAAGGTAGCCCAGAACCCAGAACCATCATCGATTTACCATCTCAGTGCCCTCACTGCTTTCATAAGACATGTATTAATCCAATAGGCAAAAGTCCATGCATAAAAAGAAATGTGACTGGAAAATTTCCCCTAGCACCAACCCCCATGGTCATTGTAAACGGAGTTCAACCACTGAAGAATTCAATCTGCACAAAGCAACAACGCCTGGATTGGGTTTGCAGCTGGGCTTTGCTGGCATAACTTTCTTCTCTCAACAGTATCTCATTCTATTGGATGAGATTGTCATTCTATTGGATGAAGGATTGCTGCTATTGATGGAATTGTTTCAGGCCCCATGGGAATGATTGAAAATGTTGTCTGTTAGAAAATGATGATGAGACGGCTAACATCCATCAGAGTCATAGATAATCAACGGACAAGAAAATGGATTCTGGGCTCCCATTTAATTCTATGCTCAATCCAAGAACACTTAGTTCCTGTGATATGGCTCTTCTCAATGCTTGCTTTCCTGAAGAGCTCACTAAAGAGAAGGGTGCATCAGCAAAGTGTGGGGAAGAGAGCAGATAGTGCCCAGCTAACAATAGAGGCTTATCTTCAAAGAGTGTTATGATTGGATAGAGACTATTGTAAACTTGATTAGGGTGAATGGAACTGTGGTATAATAGGATACCTTGTCAGTTGGCCTGCCTCTGGACCTATTCTGAATATGCTCTGATTTCAGTACTTCTTAATTATTTCTCAACAGAGGCTTTCTCTCTGACTTATTTTAATATTGCCAGTGGTCTTGTCTTTCTGGTTTTCAATTTTTTGTCTTTGGTATGTTTCCCAGTATATAAAGCACAGAAGGGGGCAGATGTATAGAGGCAATAATTGATGGTGGCAAACATGAGAAATAAACTTTAGATGAGCTGGCCCACTTTGATTTGTGGGCTCTTTATTATGGGATCAATGAATATGACCCCCTTCATTGGCCCCTTGGAAACCAAATCATGCTATTCTCCTGCAGACAGCTGTAGGAGGGTCCCCATTGCTCTTAGGGCTGTGAAGATCTGAACACAGTCCCTAAGACCACCACGCTACCCCTCTATTGTCTTTCTGTCCCCTTTCCCCCATCTCTGTTCTTTCTTCCTAGCATCTGCCAGAAATTTCCTGGCCTGATTTATCATATTAATCCCCATACCTTCTTTTGGTCTTAGCACAGATATCACTCTTTCAGGGATAGTTTGCTGACTCCTGGTAACTGGAATGAAGTCAACCTTCCCCAGTAGCTCTGAGTCCTGTTTAAGATTCAAAGTCTTGAGTAGGATCATCTGACTGGCCACCCAAGCCACCTACCTACCTGGTGGGGGGAGGGGGGTGCGGCTGGGAGGTGGGTAGGACTTCTAGAGAAGGAGGCATGGTACCACAGAACACTTTTGGTGGTCTCAAACACTCTTTGTTATTTCAGGGCTCAGCTAAGGCCACCATCTCAGTGACACTGGGCTAGGAGCAGAACCCAGAGGAGCAAGGCATCTGTGGGGCCCCTAGGATGGAACTATTCCAACAACTGGAAAGGGATTAAGGTGGGGAAACCTTCCAGCAGGAGCAGTCACAGGCAAGAACCCTGAAATTCCCTTGCTGATGCCTCCTCCTAGCTTCCAACCCCTAGACCAAATCAACCCCAGAGACTGGTTCGCTCTCTCTACCAAGGGCCACGCAATCTGCCATCGATTCCATTGTGATAGGCAGCCACTCCACGCACAACAGAATGAAACACTGCCCAGTCCCCTCCACCTCACCATAGTTCCTCTGCTTGCAGCCACAGTGTCAATCCTCCTCCTTGAGAGTCGTCCTCTTTCAAGCTGTCCCTCCACTTTACCAAGCATGCTGTCCTTCTCCAGGGACTGCTCTCTCCTGACTTGTTCCAAGTAGGAAAGACAACAGCTTGCTATACATGCTGGCCCCACTTCTTCCGAGACAGATTTGTTTATCCTTTTGGCAGTCTATGGTACTTCCAATGTTCTTCTCCAGCACCTCAGTTCAAAGGCACGGATTCTTCTTTGATCTTCCTGACCGTATTCAATGTTCAACTTTCACATGCATCTAAAGCCATTGAAAATGGCATGGAGAGAATCAGGTGCACTTCAGTTCTCACAGTAGCATTCTCGCTTTTCGGCATTCTATAGAGCAGTGGTTCTCAACCTGTGTGGCACAATCTTTGGGGGTCGAATGACCCTTTCATAGGGGTTGCCTAAGACCATTGAAAAATACATATTTCTGATGCTTGCAAGAACCCAAACACCACTCCTCTATCTGTCTCCAGGCGAGCCTGCCCACATGCATATATCAATACCCGGTGTGAAGACTGTTACCCAGGCTACACCATGCTTCAAGGCAAAATTTCATTTATTTATCATTAGAAGTAAACATTTCACAATATACAATTACTTATTGGGTTTTTTTTTTTGTTTTGGGGGGTTTTTTGGGCATCACTGCTCTCCAGTGGTGGGAGTAGGAGGCCCAGCCCCACTGCTGGAATTGAACCTCCGTCCCAGTGGGCCGCAGTCCCGCACACAACCACTACGCCACCGGGGCTCAGCCCCACAATTACTTATTGTTTTTGTGACTTGTTACTATTTTAGTTATGTTCAGTTTGTAACAATGACAATGCACCCTGAATACCAGATATGTACTTATGATCATAACAGTAGCAAAATTGCTATGAAGTGGCAACAAAAGTAATTTTATAGTTGAGGGTCACCACAACATGAGGAACCGTATTAAAGGGCTGCACCTCGGGAAGATTGAGAAGCACTGCTATAGAGGACTTGTGCAACAGATGGTCCCAAGACCACTTCTCTTTTGAACTCGTGACTTCTGCTCTCTTGAGTATTGATTGTGGACCCAAGCAAGAGAAAATCCTTGACCAGGTCAAATTTTTTTTTTTACCAAATTGTTGCCTATTGGTCCAGTTTGAAGGCTTGGGTCTTTGGCACGTTGATTTGTGATCCATGCTAAAAGCTGAAATTCTTGATCTTCAGCAGCAAGTGTTTCATGTCCCCCTCACTTTCAGCAAGCAAGGTTGAGTCACCTGTATGTCTCAGGTCATTCATAAGCCGTCCTTCACTCCTGATGTCACCTTCTTCACATAATCCAGCTTCTCGGATTAGTTTCCTATTATACATTTGAATGAGTATGCAAGGCTACAACCCAGATACACACCTGTCCTGATTTTAAACTATTCGTGTTCCCATATTCTGTTTGCACAACTGCCTCTTGATCGATGTACAAATTCTGCTTGAGCACAATGAATATTCTGAAATTCCCATTCTTCTCAAGACTATCCATAGTTTGCTGTAATCCATACAGTCGAAGACCTGTGCAGAGTCAATAGGACACAAGTAAACCTCTTTCTGGTGAAAATATTAATAGCCCAAACAAGTTTAAAATGAGTCAGGAGGGAGACCAAGTGATAAGGTGCTACATTTTAACCCAACTACATCTGCAATAGCTCAATTTTTTCGTTTATTGAAGGAGAGAGGCAGTGTATAAGAGCCGCACTCTCAGCGAGATGGATTCTTATTTCATTACTTAAAATGGTCATTTGGTTAGTGAACTTGGGTTAAATTATTTGAATCCCACCTCTACAAATATACTGAGAACATAGTAGGTCATAAAGAGAACAAAGTTGTGAGAACTTCTTAGCTGTAAACGTAACTCCATGAGAGAATGAATCACCGCGTCTACGGGCTTAGGGGCCACCAATATGAATTGGCATGACACAGTCCACAAAGACAATGTCCTACATGCTCCTTTGGTGAGCAGTGACCTTGAATATGAGTGTGTTTGATAGAAGATACTTTGCTCCAAATACATACATGAGAGCATGCAGGAGGCAGAGTTATGAAAGCTTCCTAACAGCTTCCAAACACCTCGAGGGAATGCATCACTGGGCCAGGGTGCTCAAATGGATTTCAACGGATGTGATGAAACAAGAGGTGTGCGAATTACTGGATGGAAAACGGATTTGCTCTGTAACCTTGCCCCCAAATCACGACATAAAGTTGTGTTTAAAATTTTTTTTAAATGAAAAAACATCAACAACGATGAGGTCTTGTTAAGCTAGACCAAACCACAGTGACGGGGTGGAATCAGGGACCTGTAAGTAGCGGGATTGCAGCATCAACAGTGCAGTGGGAGGGTAAGGCTGATGTGACCCAAGGGTCTGGGTCTGAATGCTGGCTCTCATCTTGGGAGGAGTGAATGAGATGGTGGGGGCAGCACACTTCTTCCACCGTCCCTGGCAGGCAAGAAGTCAGACCTCTAATCTTCCCAATCTGGCTCATTTGGGAATGGCGCCTATCACCCCTCCACCCTCTTTTCACTCTTGTATTCAATGCTTCAACAGAGACATAATGCTCTGAGACTCGCCGCTGATCCCCCACATCTGGGAAGTCTCTGCTGCGTGCCAGGCTCTGCTCTGCTGCGGGCGGTGAACCATGCACCTCACGCACCTTCCTCATGCTCTGGCTCTCCTCAGGTGACAGTTTCCCTCCAAAGGGGGGAGGACTGGGGGGAAACCCTGCCACCAAGTTGATTCCTATTCATGACGTCCTACTGGATAGAATAGACCCACCCCGTGAGTTTCAGAGACTGACGTCTTTACAGGAGCCGAAAGCCTCTTCTTTCTCCTGCTGCAGAGGCAAGATACACGCCCATACGCACGTAACGTATAAGGTGTGGGTGGGCCAGGAGGATGAAGGAACTGTACCATGAAAGAGTAAGCTGGGAAGTCTTCCCGGGGGGGCGTGATTGCAGACTTTGGGGACCGGGAATCAAGAAAGAAGGCCTCAGGGCAGCCAAGACCTCCGAGTCTTGGACCAAGTGGAGGCCCCAGTTCTTGGCCCTCAGAGAGCAGACGGAGGTCTTCTTGGGAAATCCACACGCACAGCGGCTGGTGGCGTGTGCCCCGTCAGGCGAACTTGGAGAGGCAGGGCGACTTGAGAAGGACCCAAGAGCTGCACACAGGGGACAGAGAAGGGCACCAAGCAGAAGAGGCCTCCTCATAGATAGACTCAGGGCCCCGGGGCCAAGGTTCGGATTGAGGGGCCGTGGCTCCTGGGAGAAGAAGGAAGGGTCCCCCAGTGTGTAAGATTACATTTATGGGAGAGGAAGATTAAAAGTTGAACTGGAAGTGTAAAATGACATAAGTAAAGCCAAAGTTGAAAACTGATGCTGATCCCCTTGAGACTGTGGACTGGTCACACCCTGAGCCTCGACGTTCTTGATGTTCCTGCGAGGTGCTGTCCACGGCAATCCCGGCGGGACAGAGTGGAACGGCGCCTGGCCCTGTGCTGTCCTGAGGTCCCTGGTGGATGCGATCTTTGGGATCCATCGGGTTTTCGTGGATTCCTTTTGAGAAGGACACCAGCAGGCCTTTCCCCCCTCCCCTGCCTTAATCTGGAAGCTTCGAAGAAGGCGGCTTAGCATCAGAGCAGCAAGCAGAGCCACCACCGACAGAGAGGCCATGTCTGTGCCTGAGGAGCGTCCACCAGACATGATCCTTGGTCTCCCCAACATTCTAGCACCGAACAACCAAGGCCTCCCTGTGCCCGATACATGCACAGTACTATTGTCCTAGTTGCCAATAGACAACTGGGTGCAAAGGGGAACTGTGTGTGTACACACGCGTGCTTGTGGGTGCCTGTCTGTGTTCACTCTGTGCGCCTGTGTGTGCAGCTGTGTGCACATGCCATGCGCCAGCTGTGGGTGTCTGTGTTCTACTGGACCTGTGTGTGCACGCGCTCATGTGCACGTCAACGCCATATTGTGTGTGTGTGTGTGTTGCCAGCATTGAGTGTGTCTGTGCACAGAGGCTCCCTCTCTCTGTCCCCACTCCCCAAGTGCTATTTTGTTCCTCACCTTTTCATATTCAAATGTCAGCCTCGCTCCCAGTATCCTCCGGGATTTATGGGCCGCGGGTGCATTGTTGGAGCACGGTGAGAGGGTGAGCTCATCACCCGGCTTGTGATGGTAATTCCTGCCTGCACCAGGGGGGAGGGCATCCCCATCTGTTCTAGAGGGGCTTCCATCCCTTCTACGCCAGCCCAGCACAGTCTAACCCAGGCCAGCCATTGCTGGGGGCCGCCCGGACAGGCATTCATGTTAGAAGTAGTTAGCAGCAGTATGGCCAACAGAAGTGAACATTTACTCATTAGGAACAAGCATTTATTATAATAATTATTATTATTACTATTAGTCAGGCATTGTTCCAAACTCTTCCCACGTTTTCCCTCCTCTTAGATGTGGAAATAGAGTCACAAGAGGAGAGTCACGGGAAGATA